>JAJOOO010002677.1:0-92537 GCA_029582685.1 Solanum piurae
TTAGTCAGGATGTCGTGGGTCTTGTCCCGACTTCCATCTTTATCAGTTAGAGGCTTCATAGATAGTCAGTATAGTTGAGAAGTTTGTATTATTTATTTTATTAAATGTTTTAAAGATTTAAGTTGCCTATTTTGGGGGGAAGTTTAATATATTATATTATTTAGAGTTTTCTTTTGAGTTAAAGCTTTGTATTTAAGTTTCATGAAATTTTATTCAATTTTTAAGCTTTTGCATGCTTAAGTTAGTCTTCCGCTTGTAGTCAGCCAGGATGATGGTTCGCTTGGGGACCAACAATGGTTCTTGAGTGCCGGCCACGTCCAGGGTGTAGACTCGGGTCGTGACAATAGTGGCATACATACTCTTACATTTTGTAAGAGACTTCGATTGTAAGAAAAGTTTTTAATTCTGCACTATTTTTATCACCTATGTGATGAATGAATGATATGAGGCTTGTATAAGACCCCTTCGGGGTCGAGTACGCCGGCCACGTCTAGGGGGTGCTCTCGGGGCGTGAAATTAATTATATGTATACAATTATCGAACAAGTATACAAATATAATCATTGATACATATACATACTAGTTACATATATACAATTATCCAACAGATGTATAAATACAATTGATTTATATTCTCTCTCTACCCTCTCTCCCCTTCTAACATGTAACTACAAATCATAATTAAATAAACCATAGTTATTTGTCTGACCATATTTCTAGTCTTAACTAGCGTTTGGCCATAAATTTTCAAATATTTTTGGCAAGTCATTTTTTGGAGAAGTTTCACCATGTGTTTTGCCAAAGATTTTGAAAGAATTATTTGACTTTTTTTAGAAATATGATATGCACTCATAAGTTCTAAAATTATTAAAAAATAATCATAATTTTGTATTATCATTTTATAATGAAAATCTTCCGTGAAAAGTCATGACAATGAACATAATTAATATGAATTTTAAAAAAGAGGAAGAAAACAATTGGAAAATATCAATAATTTATATACTGAAAACTACTACTCTCTCCGTCCCATTTTATGTGAGGTAGTTTGACTCGGCACAAAGTATAAGAAAGAAAGAAAGACTTTTAGAACTTATGGTCTAAAATGAATGATAGAAATTTGTGTGGCTATAAATCATTTCATTTAAGGTAAAATAGGCATTTTAAAGTTAAATTGTCACTTAATATAGTAATGTGTCATTCTTTTTGGAGCTGACTAGAAAGGAAAGTGTTCGCAACAAATTTTCGTAAGCGCTGAAAATCAACTGCAAGCAAAGTAAATAAAAGAAAAATGTTATTTTTTATTGATGAATCGTTGTGAGTACAAGTCTGTTGTTCTCTTGATTCTCTCTCCTAAGATTCTCCAAGATTCGAGGGCCTTCAGTAACGTATTTCTCGAAATGTTGGATGATGTAGACTTCCTTGAGATGTTGTCGATCTCCGGGAACGTCGGAAAGCGCTTCGTCGTTTCAAGTCGATCTCCGGGAAGAACTCCGTTGATGACTCCTTCGAAGAGCTATGTAGTTGATGGTGTAGCTTCCTCCAATTGCAAAATGCTTGTTGAAGAGTTTTCTTCCCCCTCTAGAATGTCATGTCCATCCCCTATTTATAGTTGTACGGGGTGGACAAGGTTGCATATAATTGGCCAAAGGATGTCATTTTGACACTTGGCATGTTGTGATTGGTTCTTTCACTTGATTGGAACTACCACCTCATTTGGACACGTGGTGCCGCCTTATTGGTCTTGGATGCCTAGTCACTGTGACATGTGGCATGAATTTGGGCTTCAAGGTGAAATGGACCTTGGATTTGAATTTAATAAAATTGACTTATTTATTTGTAAAGCCCAAATTAATCATTCAGCCCAAATGAACATGGATTTAATTCAAATTTCGTATGAATTTAACCCAACACAATTTATGTGTCTACAGAAAGTAAGTCATATAAATTGGGACAGAGGGAGCATTACTACTTGTAAGTGAAAATGGCTTCGGAGAGCAAGCCCGAATTAAAATTGTGTAAAATATGTATATAACAGTATAAAATTTGTACAACAAATTCAAAATGAAATTTATTCCAAAACTATAAATGATGAGTGTTTTTATAAAATATAAAAAATTTGGGGTAATTTTTATATTTTTTAAAAATTCTCATTGACAAATTATATAGTCCAACACTAGTTTCCAAATTTTTTCAAAATATATTTGTCCCCAAGCGGAGCCTACTTACTTTTGAATATTTTCTTAAAAGAAGAATAGGAGGGTTGGAATTATAACTCGTAGCCCAAGAACTGGTCAGCATGAGAAGGTTTAGTTCCTATTGGTATATATAGACACCTTGTTACGCTTAAATTGTCATCTTCAAAAACAAATTTATCATGGTAAAGGCACAATCAATAAAAGGTGTGTGAGACTCCATTTACTTTTTGACACAAGGATAAGTCGGTCATTTATGTACTTTAAAGCAAGAACTTGCTATAACTTGCAAGAGAGAGAAAATATATTTACACATAAATTGAGTTGAACAAATATAAAAAATGCAAGAAAAATTATATGTGTTTGCTACTTTTTTATATCATTATTAATATTATATTCATTTGTGGGATTACATCGGATATAATATTGTTGTTGTAGTTGAATGTTAGTTTGACAAAAAAAAATTGATATGATATTTTTTTGTGTATTAATGTTGTTTTTTTTAAAAAAATAAAAAAATCTTTCATAATTATTGTGATTTAAAATGTAGTCATTTTATTTTAATTGTTACAATCTGAAATGTTGATTGTTAACTTATTTTTAAATTAAACTTTTGAAGGAAAGTAAAAAAGAAGAAGTTAATTAAGTATATTATTATTGTGGAGTTGATTGTTTAAAACAAAGTATCACTACTCAAAGAAATAGTTTTGAAAAAGTATCGTTATCCTAATAACATTTTTTCAGTTCAATTTGTATAAAATTTCAGTTGATGTAGAATATACGATTTAATATAGCTTATATTTTATTTTTATCATCATTACATTTTGATCATTAATATTTTTAATAAAATAGTATTTAAAACATTCCCTCGAGTACATTTTTTTTTATTTTTTTTTAAAAATATTGTATTATATTGTTAGATTTGTGAAATAATAAGTTATTTTAATTAAAGATGGCTATATAAAAAGAGAATCAAGATCTGAAAAATTAAGTTTTTTTATTTCTTTTCAACATCAACGAGGATGTCAGTTTTTTTTAAACATCAGCGAAAACGTTAATTTTTTATTAAAAAAAATATAAATTCAGTTTGAACATCAAAATATGTAATTTTGATTTTTAATAAAATTAACAAGACCATGATTTGATTTAAGAAACAACGTTACAAAGAAAATTCAAAAAAGTTATTTGATTAAATGAGCATTCAATAAGTATAAACTGTGGACCCCATAGTCATTTTTTATTATATTTTTATAATTATTCAGTGAATTGTATTATATCTGATAAGATATATATTATTTTAAATATTAACTTTTTGTTATTTTAGTTTAGGTTTAAAGTACATAAATAGCCCAATTATCCATGTGTCAAAAAGTAAATGGAGCCTCACACCTTTTGTTGGTTGTGGCTCTACCATGATAATTTTTTTCGTGAATTAGGGTTATTAATTCATAAAAATGACGAATGTGAAAGATGGCAATTTAAGCGTGACAAGGTGTCTATATATACCAATAGAAACTAAACCTTCTCTGTTCTTGGGCTCCAAGTTATAATTTCAACCCTCCTATTCTTCTTTTAAGAAATTTTTCAAAAGTAAGTAGGTTCTGCTTGGGGGAAAATGTATTTGGAATTTTTTTGGAAACTAGTGTTGGATCATATAATTTGTCAATGAGAATTTTAAAATAATATAAAAATTATCCCAAAACTTTTATATTTTATAAAAGCACTCATCATTTATAGTTTTGGACTAAATTTCATTTCGAATTTGTTGTACAAAATTTATACTGTTATATACATATATTACAAAATTTTAATCTGAGCTTGCTCTCCGAAGTCACTTTCAATTACATGTAGTAATACTTCCTTTGTTCCAATTTATATGACTTACTTTTCATTGTAGTCAGTTTCAAAAAGAATGACACATTTCTATATTAAGTGACAATTTAACTTTAAAATGTCAATTTTACATTGAATTAAATGATTTATAGCCACACAAATTTCTATCATTCATTTTAGACCACAAGCTCTAAAAGTCTTCCTTTCTTTCTTATACTATGTGTCGAGTCAAACTACATCACATAAAATGGGACGGATGGAGTAATAGTTTTCCATATTTAAATTAATGATATTTTCCTTTTGTTTTCTTCCTCTTTTTTCAAATTCATATTAATTATGTTCATTGTCACGAATTTTCAAGGAAATTTTCATTATAAAATGATAATACAAAATTATGATTATTTTTAAATAATTTTAGAACTTATGAGTGTAAATCATATTTCTAAAAAAAGTCAAATATTTTCTCAAAATCTTTGGCTAAACACATGGTGAAACTTCTCCCAAAAATGACTTGCCAAAAATATTTGAAAATATATGGTCAAACACTAGTTAAGACTAGAAATATGATCAGGCAAATAACTGTAGTTTATTTAATTATGATTCGTAGTTACATGTTAGAAGGGGAGAGAGGCAAGCTAAAGAGAGGGCAAAGAGAGAATATATTTTGAACATGTAAATCTTATTTTTATCTGCCCTCTTTCTTGCGCTCCTCTCTCCTCTTCTAACATGTAACTACGAATCATAATTAAATAAACTATAGTTATTTGCCTGATCATATTTCTAGTCTTAACTAGCGTTTGGCCATAAATTTTCAAATATTTTTGGCAAGTCATTTTTTGGAGAAGTTTCACCATGTATTTAACCAAAGATGTTGAGAGAAATATTTGACTTTTTTAGAAATATGATTTACACTCATAAGTTCTAAAAAATAATCATAATCATAATTTTGTATTATCATTTTATAATGAAAATGTTCCGTGTAAAGCCATGACAATGAACATAATTAATATGATTTGAAAAAAGAGGAAGAAAACAAAAGGAAAATATCATTAATTTATATACGGAAAACTACTACTCCCTCCATCTCATTTTATATGAGGTAGTTTGACTCGGCACATAGTATAAGAAAGAAAAGAAGACTTTTAGAACTTGTAGTCTAAAATGATGATAGAAATTTGTGTGGCTATAAATTATTTAATTTAAGGTAAAATGGACATTTTAAAGTTAATATGTCACTTAATATAGAAATGTGTCATTCTTTTTTAAACTAACTAGAAAGGAAAGTAAGTCATATAAAATGGGACAAATGAAGTATTACTACTTATAATTGAAAGTGACTTCGGAGAGCAAGCTCAGATTAAAATTCTTTAAAATATGTATATAATTGTATAAATTTTGTTGTCACGCCCCGAGCTACCCCCGAGACGCGGACACGGGACCTAGGACCACAAGTGATCCCAAGCCAATCCTGTTGGCATGATCATGAGCATACTAAAGATAATAAACCGATACGGAATCTAAATCATAATTAAAATGAAAAGATGGGGAATACCCATATACTATAACTGAGATAAATGATAAGTGATGAGCTTAATACAAAAAGATATTAACTCAATACTAAGCTGAATCTAACTATGTCTGAAAATAGCCTCTAACTGACTAGAAATGTTGGGACAGGCCCTAGCTAAGTCTAGCAAAACTGAAACTAAATGACTAAAAATACTGAAAGAAACTCATGACTATTGTCCTCGGAGAATGATGACTCACCACTGATTCAGCTGAACTGGAGATCGGGAACCGATCTAAGCGTGATCTGGATGTTGAGAACCTGAACCTACATCACGAGAAGATGTAGCGCACGTATGCGTCAGTACTTGAAAGGTACTGAGCATGCAGGATAGAGTAACGCTGAAATAACATATAATTGAACAAAGCAATAAAGCAATGAAATAATCTGGACATGATATAGATACTGAATACAGAGCTAACTGAATACAATGACCAAATTTATAACATGCTGAAACTGAATACTGACTGTACTGAAATGTGGTCAATGCAATAGATTCTGACTGAACTGTGGGAGTTACTAATAACCGACAATAAAACCACATGAGCTAAATGTGGAGTCCGATGTATAAGCCCTATCGAGAGGACCCAATATACCCGATCAGAGGTATAGAGGCATGCTGGCGTGATCACTAAACTGATGTTGCCCACAGAGGGGACTTACACCTACGTGACTCGTAGTTCTGGGACTATATGGGTACGCTGAAACCCTAGTCCAACTCGATATTATGCTACTCCCAATAGATTAAGTGATTAACACATTATGACTGAATTTCTGTAATACTGAATAGCTCAAAATTGAACATGCAAAACTGAGAATGCAATAATTAATCTGATAATGATGCATACTTTTATTTTTCGAGTTAGCGAAGAGTCTAAATCTGGTTCCAAATAAAATATACATCTCGTCCCTAAATATTAAATGTATTTATAAATCCCTCCACCTTTATATTATAAAACCCTACCGTCACTATCTATTTCTTCTATGTTGAAGCTTGTAAATACCTAAAAATGGACTCTTCCTCTCTCAAAGTCTAAAGTCTCAATCCGTATCAATCTAAAGTAGCTGGAGATTCGCGAATCGAATGACAAGAAATGTCTATCGGAATAGGTCTGTATATTTTCTTCGTCTTTTCATTTTTGGGTTTAAATCAAGAATTTTCTTTCTCGCTGCAGCTTTGATTGTTGAAATTGATAGTCTTTGAAACTCATTCTTCTTAATACTGATTGTTTTGGCATGAAGGCTATACCTTGGCGTGTTGGACTTGGTGTGAAGAATGGTAGATAGATATTAAGAAAGGGCTTTTAGGTGAAGGAGAATTTGGGAATGAAAATATCTCCCTGTCATTGTTTGGTTTGTATGAGTAAATAATTTTAGGGAACAAAACTATTTTTTTTTGAAATATCCTTTAAGATACAAGTATGAGATCTTGCGTTTTTGGGATGGTGAGCGAGTCTACTCCGACCTAAGAAGATAAAATTATAAATTTTCTTTGATATGTTCAAAGCAATAAACTATTTCATATGCAATTTTGCACCAAGGTTTTGTAACTTTTTCCTTAAACAGTTAAACGTGAGACAATTAAACAGGGGAAGTAAATACGAGAGAAACAAAAATCATACATAGGAACTATGATAATAATTTAAAGAAGTCCATTAGTATTCTGGAAACATGCTTGGATAGCAAAGAAAACATGTGCCTGGGCTATGATTGTGGCTTTTATTGGTTGAATTCTCTAATACATTAGGTTTTCTAGTTTGGTTCTTCATTCTAGAATGTTACTACATGTTCTATTTTTTATAAATTGTATAACCAATATAGTGAGGATAATACTGATTGTATAGGTTAACTCGACTAATTTTTAAAAAAAAATCTAGCTGACAGTTTATTTATACTACTCACTTTAACTATCTATGATGTGTAGTCTTAGGAAACAAGAGTACTTTTTGAGAACCTGTAGATGAGTGATCTTTAGTTGTATGTTCTTTTTAAGCATTGCAGCTACCTTAACAAATCCTACAACTAGAACTTGCTAAAAATGGATAGAAACAGAAATCTGAAGTTAGATTAGAATGAAGCATTTCAATGGCTGAAAGATCTCATAGAAGCGTTAGCATGGAGTATGTAAGTTTGATGTCCTTAATTCTAGTCTTTTTATTTGTTTCAGCTATTCTTCTGTGTTTGTTTTTCCTTCAATTAGTTTATGTTATTTTGGTTCCCCTATAAGTTTATTGTAGTGTATAATGATTTTTATATATTAAGTACAATGTTTCAACCTATTGAACTTGCTTTATTTAATAGTGAAGAATAGGGAATAGGGATAGCTCTAAGATTAACATCATTGCTAAGATATATATGTTGTGACAGTATTTTTGCTTTAGGTAACTAACCTATTTAATTGCATTGTTACTGTACCTTTCTATTCATTAGAGTTTTTCTTGGTATATGACACAAAAAAAAGACCAAGTCCTCTCCATTTACATTCAAAAATACTTTTAAAGTTAGCCGAGTTGAATGAAAAGAGCTCTCCTAAATGTAATTATCTTGTAAGGGTCTATGCGAGATCTCTTTAAGCAATTGTCGGTTACCTTTCCTGAGTATCTTGTGTAGATTGTTATCTTTCAAGTAGGTGAATCACTTTAAACTCGGTAATATAAGTTGAAATTATAGCATTGTCTAATTTGTTTAACATGAACAAAGAAGAGATTCTTGAGTTCTTTTACGCTATTATCTTGAACCTTTTTGAATAGTTTTGATACTTAATTGGCTAATAATTGAAGAAGAAGCTATTAGAGTTGTCCATGCCATCTGCTTGAGGTGATGGTTACTTGTTTGGAAATTTTAAAAAATTGAAAAGTTATTCTCTATTTACTCCTAATAAATTGAAGATTCTTGGTTTATGTTATCCTCTGCTACTGCACTTAGATGCCATATACTATATATGGTGCAGATTTGCAAAGATATCTTTGATTGACTATCCAAGCCAATTACTGAATGCATTTGTCTATTAGGACAGTGAAATCACAAGAATTTTTTTGATGTCATCTATCTAAACCTCTTTCAAAGACTTCATTTTGAATGTCGGCTCTTTAGCTATTTTAGTTGATCTTATCAGCAGGAAGGATTGCTCCTAAATTAATTTCATGTTGAGCACTTGAAAATGTTGATGTTGAAGATAAAAATGTGTATGCATCAGGCTATGTCATTTTCTTTTTACGGTAAATTTAGATGTTATATGTCAATAAATACCAGTCTTTTTCTTTTGTTCATCCAATATTTCTGATCTAATAATTAATGCAGCGCATTAAGTAGTTTTTCTATTTTTCTCCTATGACAGCGATCATAATATACATGGTCAACCCATTGTGTTCTACAACATTTGCTAAGAGTTTCGAGGCAAGTACCTTCTTCATGATGAGTTACTTTGTTATCTTTTATCTTACTGATTTTCTTGAGGTATCGAGCTAATTATTGAGCAACTTGAAACAACTAGAAATTACAATTTGGTCTTTTAAGATAGAATGGCAAGATAAGATTTACTTCCACATCTTTTTAATATTTATAGGAGCTGCAACTTGATTTAATAATGTGGAAAATGATATATGGAGCTTAAACTTTCAATAACTATAATGAGCTTAAACTCCTCTTTCCTTGGTATGTTCTATAGAACTAGTAAAGCTTGTGTAGGTCCCATTTACAAGATGATAGTTTTAGGACAATGAAGATGAAATATGATTCAGCAATTTGAACTCTTTACTTGCTTACTTTGAGATTTATTATATTTTCTTTACAGGGTTAAATCACTGTTAAACTTATAAAATAAGTTACTCTTTTGTGCTGTTGAAACTGGACTCCTCTTTGTAAGCACTTGCCGTTAGCTTAATTAATGTTGCACATCAAGAGTGTTTGCATTCTGCATAAAGCATCTGAAATAAACATGTTTGTGTATCATCTTGGTTGTCACATTGGTCAAATTTTGTATGTTCCTGTCCCTGACCATTGCCAGGTGCATTGAACTACTGAGATTCATCAACACATTGCTGACATTGGAATGCCGATAAGTGTATTAAAAGATAATAGGCCTTCACACTCTGGTGGGACTTTGGCAATTGCTAAATATACAGTAGGCAAATATGGGTTTCACTCCACTTCTAGAAGATTGGAATCTGCTTGAAGCTCATTTCTCCTCTATGTGCTTGACAAAAATGGACTCGGAATCGCTCGAAATAGCTACTGGACCTGGCACTTTTCAGACAACGGAACTGCTGGTTCTGGAACTAAAAGGAGCATAGGTAGTCGGATAAGCCAACAAGACATCTACATTTATATATTTATATTATTTGATAGGAGGATGTCGGTTTTTTTTCGTGAAGTAGGTGCGTAAACTATGACGTGATTGATGTATTATGTATGAAAGCAGGTTATGATAATTTTATAATATATGCATTTGATTCTTTGTATTAAAAATTGTATTTTTATAAACCACAATTTACTGGTCCTAAATAGCCCAACTAAACTAGTCATATATGCAAGCTAAGGACCAGTAAATATAGTCCCAAAAAATATTTTCAGGACCAGGTTCTAGCTATTAGGGACAAGAAATACAGTCCTAAAAACATTTTTGGGACAAGTTTTATACCCGTCGTAGAAATAATTTAAGACCAGCTATTTGATCCCGTCCTAAAAAACTTATAGCGACGGGGTGGTGACCAGATTTTCCCATCTCTATTGACCTTTAGGGACCGGAACCTAGCTTTTAGGGACCAGATTTCCCTTCTCTATTGAGCGTTTTTGTTGTATTGTTGACTACACGAGTTCTACAATCAACAAAAGCATGACATGAGTGCAGTCAATCCATACCGAGGATAACATCAAAATCTAGCATATCAAGCTCTACCTAGTCAACAAAAGTAACTCTATGGGACAAGGAAACGAGAAACTTTATATAGACCCTCTTAGCCACAATAGAATCACCAACATGAGTAGAGACAGAAAAAGGGTCTAACAACACATTCGAAAGAAGCTCAAACCTCATAGCCACATATGGAGTCACAAAAGATAAGGTAGCACCGGGATCAAGTAAAGCATAAACATCAAGTTGGAAGACTTTCAACTTACTGATAACCACATCGGGAGAACCCTCTTGTTCACCACGAGTCTGGAGTGCATAGAATAGGTTTTTCTTGGGAACATTGGATCCCGAACCACTAGGAGGAGCTTGCTTGCCCTCTCTTCCCTTAGCCGAAAGCATTGGCCAATCTCTCATCTTATGACCACTTTTACTACAATCGAAGCAACCTTCCATGCCGGCTAGACACTTACCCTCGTGCTTCTTTCTACACCTAGCACAAGTAGACATAGGCAATGAAGACCCACTACCATTCCCTCCTTGAGGCTTAGGGTTAGACACCCTATCTTTGTTGAACTTAGGAGGAGCATTGGAGGAACCTTGGCTGGAAAATCTTTGTCGAAATTTTTGACACCCAATTTTGACCCTCTACAATTTGATCAAATTTCAATCTTCTTAAATTTCAAACAATTTGAAGTAATTATTTTTGAAAAAATCAAAAAAATACTTTTGAGATCATTTTCAAGGAAATTTTCCATTTGTCCATAAAATATATCTCTATATACTTAAAATATACAGATTCATATAGTTTTCACTTTGAATAAATATTTAGAAAATTGTTTTATAAAAAACAGTGTTTTAATTAAGTACAAATTTTATTTCCATGAAAGTCTAATGTATTTCATAACTAGTCTTTTTATTTAAAAAATAATGAGATTTTTATGTCAAAATAATTATTTTACATTGTTGAAACTCTAATGTATTTCATAACTAGTCTTTTTATTTAAAAAATAATGTGATTTTTATGTCAAAATAATTATTTTAAATTGTTGAAATTAAGGAGCTTAGTAATTGATTAGATGCGTAATTTATCTTATTCACACTTTAAGAACCAAGTCCCTATCACTCTTCCTAATAAATTTAGACCCTTTATACTTGATTAATCAAGGCTTAAAGCAACCTGACCCAACCCAATTTTAAGTCCAATTTCTTAGTAAACCAGCCCACACCCTTAATTATTCCCCTATTTAATATTTTCCTAATTTTCAACCCCACGCGCCCACTCTCCTTATTTTCTCCCCAAAAGAACGCAACAACTCAGCCTTACGCGCCCCTCTTTCCCACTCTTCTTCTTAGATGAAGAACAACCTCTAGAAGCTCATCCTCTCACCAGAACGACACCCTCTTTCAATTCCTTGTCTCGTACGTGCCCATCACGATTTTACCAGAAGCTGCCAAACGATTTCTCCTTCTCAACCGTTTGATTTGGTACGAATTCGTACCTCCCCAGCTCGCAAACCTTATCTATTAAGGAATTTTGAAAAATTCTCAAAGTCCCACATCAAATTTCATCTTCAAAATCGACCCAAAAGTTGCCCTATATAAACCATCTCCCTCTTACTGTTCAGGGGATAGTTTTGGAGAGAACCTAGGTTTTGGGAGCTTTTAGTTCATAGTTCAAATTTTTATCTCCTCTCGGCTGTCCCTAGTCAAATTTTGGCATTTGGAAAGAGGTAAATTCTTTTTTAACGTTGTTTCTTTTAAGTCCTAGTTCCTCTATGTTTTCTATTTATATGTGCTTAGCTTTGTTTTAGTTTTCATATGTTGGAATTTGTTTGATATTAAGTAACCAATAATGTTTCTTTCGTTCTTATTCTTGTTGTTGATATTCTTATAGTCATAAATCTCCTTAGCTTCTTTGGCGTCCTTATCATGTTGCTCATCTGAATTCATTCGTAGAGATTACTGTCTATCTTGATGTCATCTCAATTATGTTTATGCACCTGATTTGCGGGAATATCAATTTTATTAACAGGCATGTTATTCACTCGAATCCTCTGTTGAGGATGGCTAATTGCTGGTCTTTGTCGTTCCTTGTCTTAAAACTGCTTATTCAAATGATTGTAGAATGTGTTTTGCTTATTTTTCTGCCCTTTTTTTTCATACATTAACCTATTTTCTGCAAAAATTGGATAAAAATGTTAATACTTAGATGAGTTCCCATCATTTTCGTCACTGTGTTAATCCTTTCATATGAAGTTTGTTCCTTTCTCTTTTAAATTTTGTTGATAGCTTAGTTGAAATGTTGTGCATTCATAGTCTAGTTTTCTTTGTTTTCAACCTGATACTATGTTTAAATACAGATTGATCTATGTCAAAGATGTTCTTCATTAATTTAAGCTAATTGCTATCTAAAGTAGGGTTGTTATCCATGGTTACCTTAGTTCAATCTTGCTTTCTTTCGAGTTTGTTCGTTTTGTTCAAGGCCATTCTGCCGCTCTCTTTTAATTTCTTCTGGTCCTGTTAGCGTAATTTATCAACCAACAGACCCATTGGCTCTCAATGCCAATCGAGGGCCTGTTTAAGTAGGAAATAGCTTATCCCTGGAGCTGCTCTTTATCATTCCCCAAAAAAGTTATGCTTGGGTGAATGAAAGCTTATTTCATAGCACCTATGTATCTTAATCTATTAGTTTACTATACTTAGAACATTGTTTGAATTGATTAAGTTATTATGGTGTAAAGTAATTTCGTATTTCCCTGCTCTCTGTTTTCTTGTTTGTCTTTCTTATAAACTAAATGAAAAATGGCTTGAAACTTTGAACAAGTTGAGTTTAAACCTGTTTATCCTTAAAATTGGTATGAATCCGTTTCAGACCCTTTGTGATTTGATCAATGGTTGCATTCGGGTTAGGATATCTTTGTTTAGTTGCTGCTATATTTAAATTGTAGCTGCTTTTTTTCATTAGTTACCTCCATCTTGGACAAGTCGTTGTTGTTGGTTTAAATTAGTTGTGAATTGCTTATTGGTTATTGTAGATCATAAGTAAATTTATTCATTACTTTATCCTTTGTTCAATTAGTTTTGGCATTTTACTTGTTTCTCATTTTTATTTTAGTATTAGTATGGTCTCTGTTATTGAATGAGATTGAGATAATGACATGTTCATTGGCATTTAACTTTAGATTCTACAAGGATATGTGTTTGTCCTTAAATCAGATTTGTCCTAATTTGTGTCTTTTTACCTCTTCTCCTTTTTGACCTTTACTGTTGCCTAATATCTTTGTGATCACTGTTAGCAGTACTTCTATTATTAGCTTCAAGAGTTATATCTTGTATCTTGTTTAAGTTGGTTGTTTAGCAATTTAAGGAGTCCAATTAATTGATTTATTTCATCAGACATCTAATCCTTATTCCTCTCATTTTTCTTTTCATGAACTCTCTTGTTCGAGTCCAATTGGACTCCCCATATCTTGCATATTCATTTCTTCGAGTCAACATCCGAGTCGTGAAAGGGAAGCTAGTATTATTGGGTTAAAATCCAAACCAGTGGCAGCAGCTAAGTAGTGGAGTAATAGCAATCCCAAATGGCCGGAAATTGAACTTTGGATTTAAGAATCCAATTCGATTATTGCAGCAATAGAAGCAGTCCCAAAGGGACTAAAATTGGAAATTTTTGGACTTTAAAAAGTCCAGTTTATATAGTAGCAGTAGCAAGGAGCATTTTAGGCCAAAGGGCCTAGATTCTTGTTATTTATTTGTGTTATCTTGTTTCCTGTTCTTATCTTAGAAATGCTAACATTTTCTTCTTATATCTAACTTAAATGAATCCTTGGGAGTTTTTAAATGACTCTTCTATTTCGTTAGTTGTTTACTTTAAATATTCAATTTTCCAAACCCATTTTAAGTTGGGCAATCTAAGTTTAAGTCTAACTTGAAAATTATCCATATTATTTCATAGTATTTAGCTTTTAAATCCACATTTAATTTATTATGTTGATTTTTCGACTCAAAAATTTGACCCGGATAAAATGTTAAGTTAAATTTTTTGTTTTGGTACTTTAACGTTTGACTTATTTCATTACTTGGAATAAGATGAGTCTATAAGTTTTTTTTAATTTTCAAATAAGATTTTTCAAAAAAAGTAATCTTAAGTTTTATTTATTAAATTAGCCAAACCTTCTAAATCTGTTGGTCAATCGTGTGTTAGCAGGTTCTCTAAGATGTCTAAACCCTTCCTTAGAGAATTATTTGAATCCTTACCCGACTCTGGTTTTTATTTAAAATTGGTTTTTTTCCCCTGAAAATTAACAAAATTGCCAAAGTTGCGAAAAAGGTTTCAAAACCATAGTTTTTGAAATTGGGTCGTAACACAATCTAGGACGACCATGTCCATCGGACCTTACATGAGAGAAATTACCATCATCGATTTTAGCCCTCTTTGTCTACGTAGACTTTTCCTTAAGTTTCTCCTCTTCGATCTGTTGAGCATGAACCATGAGACGAGAAATGTCCATGTCATTAATGAGCATGGAGGTACGACATTCTTTTACCACCATTTCAGATATACCCGAAACGAACTTACTTATCCTTGCCCTAGGATCGACAACCATTGTAGGAGCATATTTAGACAATTGTGTGAACTTCAAAGCATATTCCTTCCACTCATAGATCCTTAAGGAAGGTTGATGAATTCAAGCACCTTTGCCTCCCTCATCTCAAGGGGAAAGAACCTATCAAGGAAAGCAACATTTAACTTCTCCCGATCGAGAAGACTCACATCTTCCGGTGTCCCTTCTTTCCATTGATTGAACCAAATTTGAGCAACACCCTTAAGTTAAAAAGTGGCTAACTCCGCCTTTTCCACCGGAGTCACTCTCATGATCATCAACACCTTGTAGACCTCATTAGTAAACTCTTGAGGATTTTCCTCAACCTTAGAAACATGAAACTCCTAAGGATTCATCCTAGTGAAGTCCCTCACTCTAGATGCCGTCGTACCCAAATTTGGGTTCACGGGAACCACAACCTCTCTATTGGCTTGGGCCGTCATTGCTTGAGCCAATACTTGAAAAGAAGCCCTAAACTCTGCATTAGTCACTTGCTCCACCCAAGGGTCGACCGGAACTTGAGGAGCTTGAGGGGCTTGATGAGGAGCTTCTTGTTCCGCATTCTCCCTCACATTCCTTCTAGCATAAGCTCTTCGAGTAGCCATATTTTTAGAGTATTAGATAAGGATTAAGAGAGAGACCTTATAGAGTTAAACTCTACCACACAAAGTTAGAGTAATGAAGAAGGGGAATTGCCTAAACATCTTGTAGCCTCTCATTCTTAAATGTGACACGTTTCACACTCATGAACAAGACTCTACTTGACGTGACTTATGAGACATCCTATGACAATTCTAAACCTTGTGCTCTGATTACCAATTTTGTCACGACCCAAGGTACCCCCTATGTATAACATGACGTATAAGACCCCGAGAGACCCTATACAAGCCATTTAACATTCATAAAATAAGAAATAGAATAAAAGAGATAAAGAAATACATTTCAAGTCTAAAAAGTTTTTATAAAAGTAAAGCGGAAGTCTAAACACTTTTTATCATTGGCCAACTAGTACATAAGAATGAAATTTAAGGCCTAGCCCATACATCATGTCCAAAACTGAAAGTAAAGAAGAAAACTAAAAACAATGAAAATCTGTCCTCGAAGCATGATGACTCACCCAAAGCTCGTTATCTCTCAAGTCAACCTCTAGCCACGAAACTTAGAACCTTGACTGTCGGACCCTACATGTGAAAAAATATAGGCAAGAGTATGCGTTAGTACAAATATGTACCAAGTATGATAGCCATGCTTATAAACATTTAAATCATGCTAAAATAGAACATTTCATGACATGCAATGACCAAGCTAAAACATGATATAAAAAGGTTAGAAAAGTCATAAGTCATAAAATATGGTCATCGCAAGCTAATCATCAATAAAACCTTTGAACACATATGAGATACTTCTTGAAGTAACCTTAGTTCATTAATATTGTGGAAGTATCCTTAACCAACATAGAGACCATGTGAGCTATATCATGATCCCCGATGTCTCCCACACCAAAAAGAGGTTTCCTACTTGCCAAGGTAAGGACCATGAGCTCCTAGCTTAGGTGGATCCACTAGCTAATGTCTATCTAGACAATCATCCTATGGGGGCACATAGGTAAGGTATAATGAGATTACTTCTAGAAACCTGACCTCTACTAACGGGAGAGCCTCCATCTCAATATCCTCTCGGTGCTAAGCATAAATCCCATGAAATAATCATTTTCTTACTTGTTCTTATTATCCATGGAAGGGCACGTCATCTTGCCAATCCAAGCTAAATCATAAGTCATCCATGGAAAGGTATCATTCAATAACCAATCCAAGCTAGGTTCCATTAGGATAGCTTATTATCTTTGATTCATTTAGGTGAGAAAACCTTTCAACCTTAGAATCCTTACCATGTGAGAAAACCTTTCACAATCATACTTTCATTTGTATATGAGAAATCCTTTCAACAACACAATCAACAACATCATCATTAATACTTCACTCTCAAAGACCACTTTCGATCATCAACATCTAGAGGAAATGGGTTGGACACAAGTTCATATAAATTCATCATAATTTCATTTAATTCTATCAATTCATTCTTGATTTCATAAAACTCTTCTTTCATAATGCAAAACCCACATTATAAGCTCATAATTTGGAAATATTAGAATTACATGGGTTCATGGGGAATCAA
This sequence comes from Solanum piurae, assembly GCA_029582685.1. Classification (NCBI taxonomy): domain Eukaryota; kingdom Viridiplantae; phylum Streptophyta; class Magnoliopsida; order Solanales; family Solanaceae; genus Solanum; species Solanum piurae. The sequence goes on from JAJOOO010002677.1 coordinate 17,226, forward strand.
CATAAAATCATGAGATTAACTAAATTCATACATCATAGACTATAAATCAATCGATTAAATCAATAATTAAAAGAACCCATAACATAGAAGAAAGCCTAACTCAATTGGGGGATTCTAACTTTGAAAATGGAGAATTTGGTAACTCCATGAATGAAAGGAATTCATGGATGAAAACTATCATACCTCAATGCCAAAAGCTTGCCTTCAATGGTGGGATTGGAGACTTTCCTTGAAACCCTAGGTTGAACCTTTCTTCTTCAAGTTTCTAGAGAGAGAAATATTTTGGAGAGGAAGAACTTGATTTCGTTTGGTGAATTTAAGAGAATGACTTGAATGGATAAGTTAAAATCACTTATTTAATTATGAGCCGAACTTATCCTAAGTAACTAAGTTTGACTACCTTTTAATTATCTAATTGGCTATAATTTAAATTCATATGGCTAAAGCTTAAATTCAAATTCTAATCAATTAAATTTTATCCTTAACCCATCTAAGTTTTGGGCACTTTCCTCATTTTTCAGCAACACAATTCTCTTATTTCCAATTCCTACAACTCAGCCCATTAATGCCTCCAATTTCCAGTCAACATTACACCAAGACCCAACCCAAAAACCCATTCAATTCAACACCCAGCAACAACAACGATACCAAACAATACCCCACCCTTGTACCAGCGTCTTCCTCCAGCGAAGAACGCAATCAGAAAATTCTGAAATCCAGCAGCAAAAGCGCAAAAGTCAATACCAAGAATCCTAATTTCTTCATCCAACTACACCGCCCATCACCATTGACTGTCCCTCCCTCCATATTCAAAGATTGAAGACCTCGGGCTTGATTTGTTGACTTTGGATTAGATAAAAATCTCACCCAAATATGAGTATCCAGATTTTTAGGGCTATGTTCTCCCCTTGCTTGTTTTTTCCTTCTATTCTCTCCAATCAACCTCTCATATCCCGCTCAAATGACTATTTGAATTAATTTTTTTTTTTTTGCTATAAATACATGGTATTTGTATCATTTAGAGGGACACTCAGGACGAAGAAGGGAATTGGAATTTGAATGTTGGAGAATAGTATTCTTCAAAATCGAACCCACGAAGATTTGAGCCTCAGATTTTCAATTTTCTTTCAAGTTCTTCTGCTTATCTATTGGTGGATCGAATTTGAATCGCTCTAAGCTCGTAGTCTTGGTTCACTGCTCCGAAAGAGGTAAACCCTTTCCCTTTCCCTTTCGGTTTTCTCTTTACAAAATTCCAAGCTTCATCTGTATATGTTTAAAGGTTTTGTCTTCAATTTATGTCTTAAGATTGGTTCTATTAGTCCTTTCTTTTAAAAGTTTACGTCAGTCATAATCCATTGTTTAGTTGAAAGCTTAGGTCTTAATGTCATAATATCTACTGTCTCTCCCTTTATCTTAAAATCTGATTATTTTATTTTATTTTATTTTAGATTCAAGATCTTAATTTTTTTTAAAAAATAAAATAAAATAAGGATGTGGCTGTTGGATATTTTTTTTTACAGTAGCTTATTATCTTACTAAGTAATTTCCTAGTTTTTCCTGTCTAGTTGAATTGCTCTCTTAAGTTGATTTCTACATGATTTCTCATGTCCTAAAGGTATTTTGATTGAGGTTTTGTTAATAGTATATATTTTTCCTAAAATATATGATCTAAATATGTCCCGTTATGATATCGTCTTTGTCTTGAATTATTATCTTGAACGAATTTTATTAGTCCTCTATCAGTTATAGAGACTGAATATTTGTTGTTATTATGAATAATATTGAGCAATAATATTGGATTTTTTGGTTCTAGCACCTCTGGTTGTTGATTGTTTAGAGAGATATAACTTACTCATGTTGTAGTGACAAGTTAATCTTTGCTAAATTTGAAAGTGCTTAACTGTGCCTTGCTGCTAGAATAGATATGCAAGTGCTGAAAAATTGCGAATTATGTTTTATTTGAATGATAAATGTTTCAGTTTCATGAAAGTATGCCCTGCACTTTTTAAAATTTCTCAAAGCCTAGCAGCTCTACTACTAGTTAGCATTTTATTTGGAGTATAAGTTCATGATCTTTATACTTGAGTCACCTCAAGCTTAGTTAATTTCTTGAAATCTATGTCCTGCATTTTTCTTGAAATTCTCAAGTATTGGGTACATTTCTTTATACTTAAAATTTGCAAGAGTTGTTTAAACTAGTTATAATGAGTTCGCATGTAATTATGACTTGATTAATATCCCTCTGTTTCTACTCTTAGTATGACTAATCATGAATTGTTTTGTTAGTTTATCAAATTAAGGTTATTAAGAAAATATATAAGTATCATGTTTAAGGCATTAATTTCATTTTAGATAATTATATATTCAATTTAGTGTTGTGTGGTAATCTGTGGGAGACTTAGTTGAACCATGTAGTGATTATTCTCATTTAAAATCGTGATTGTATCTTTGAATAATCTATAGATAATTCTTATTATCTTGTCTTGCATGAACCCCACTTGGTTCGAGTCCATTGGACTCCCCTCTATCTCTTCCCTTTGCATTTAGGATGTGCCATGGAGTCCCGAACTCAGCACTATCGAGTTGAACTCATCATTTCAAAAAATTGGAAGCTGAAATAGGTCTCGAAATGCAGAAAAATGGTCTGTATACATCCGGTATACACTGATTTACATCAGGGGTATACAAAAATGGGAATTGAGCCAAGAGCCCAAATCAGCAACGAGTTTGGCCCAAAAAAGAGCCCAAATTCATCTTCTCCTTTATTCTCCTAGATTATTTAATTGTGATTACTTATTGTTAGTTTTTTTTATTAACTCTAACTTTAAATAACTTAATTGAATTCCCCAAAGGATGAACTATTTTCTTTGTGTTGGTTTATTTAATAAATTTTATTTTATCAACTCTTGCACCCTTATTTACTTATTCAAATATTTTCTATTCAAATCTTTCAGGTACTTTTAACTAGTTTAAAATGATATCTTGGTTTATCAACTAAATTGGTGTAAAATATTTTTAAAATTATTCAAACAAATGCCAATTATCTAGTTTTGTTAAAATTCTAATCACTTGCAATTTAATTCAAATATTTCATTTTAGGTCCTTTAAATGAAAAATAATTCTTTATTTAATTATTTTCTCAAAGTCCAAATATTGTAAATTACATTTTGTATTAAACAATTTTTTTTCAAAGAATTAGTCAAAAATTTATTTTAGTCAAGTCTTAGGATAACCGCATGTTAGCGGCTACTTTAAGTGCTAATACCTTCTTAGAGTAGAAATAAGAATCTCTTACCCATTTTCTCTAATTTTTTAAAGGTTTATCTGTTAAAACCTTTTTAAATTAAGTTTTCCTAATTTCTTAAAAAAAATTAAGTGGCGACTCTTTTCTAAGTATTTCTTAAATTGTTTTATACTTAGAATATTTCAAAAAGTGATTTTTCTAAAGGTTAGTAAAATTACGGCATAACAGAAATGACGACTCTGCTGGGGACTTAATTAAGTTCTAACCATAAGATTTTACTATTTGACTAATTGTTATTAATTGTTGAATTTTTTATATGTGCTTAATGTGTTTAAATTGCTATAAACTGTTGCATTCATGGCATAACATATTCCGTCAAACAACGCTTATTTTTTTTTTCACTTAAAGGACGATTATGCGGGCCGCAGACGTTCGTTAACCAAATTGTTCTCGGGGCACCCTGACGAATGTAGTTGGCTACTGGATAATCAATGGTCGTTAACTGTCCCAGCCCACGTAGTCCGCTTGGGTCACCTATCCACTAAAAATAAAGCTTACTCTTAGTCAGACTAGTGAAGAGCCAAACTCCATCCTGAAATTTAGCGCATTGGCCTAAGATGACCCAACACCCAAGGTGTGTTGGGCCCATTAGAAAGACCACCTTGAGTCCAAAGGGCCCACGGCCCGAACAGACGCTCATACTTATGTGTTTGAAGGATGTATGCACTATGTGACGAATTGTTGTGTCTTGGGTTTGGGGGGGTATCTAATCCTTTGTATGTTTTTGTAGATAGCCAAGCAACACTTGAGTTTCAAAATGGTCACCGAGACGCCAAACCTCCTCCATGTATGGTGGAAAAATCTCAATGCATATCAGAAAAGAGAACTTTCCATTCACTTGGGTCACCTCCCATCGATAATGAATTTCAAAGTTTGGCCTAAGTTCATTGAGGTGGTCACTCGATTTTGGGATGATGAGAGGATGATGTTTCGCTTCGGAGGTGTCGAAATGACACTAACTGTTGAAGAAATCAAAGATTATCTAGACAACGTCAGAATGTGCTAGAAAAGGAAAAATCACCCAGATCATCACATTTTGCTGTCGGATAAGCCAACTAGCTTAGAGTTGAAAAACATGTTGTTACTGGTATATGCAGACTGGCTGGACACCCCGAGTATTCCATTTGTGAAATTCTATGAACGATGGGGTCACGAGAGTTATTATAATAATTTTCCAAATGAGTTTCTTAGTCGCAGTAGTTGGAGTCAAACTCAAACCTTAGTATTTTCCGTATGCTTCTTAGGGACGATGGTATTCCCTCAGAATGGAGGGAATGAAATTGATACTCGGGTTGTCATGGTTACACACGCCATCTTTGAGGGTGTTGGTAAAAAGGGACAAGTCAAGAAATACTTCAATCTGGCCCCGGTCATTTTGGCCGACATCTACTGATCTTTGGGTCAATGCAAAAATGGGTTTCCATTTTTTCAAGGGTGTAATATCTTGCTGCAATGGTGGATGTCTAAACATCTAGTGAAAACATACGAGACTCAAAAACAAAAATTGGCCGAGCCAAAAAAGGAAAGCCACCTCGACCACTACGAGTTACATTTGAGCATCAACAAATTCAAGATCCACAGTACGAGGGAATCATGGGCTAAAGTCTTCCACGACATAAAAGATGGAAACGTACAATGGATACTTCAAGATTTCATGTCAGAAAAAATAGCTGTTCAAGGGGCTAAGTGTCCTTTCCTAATTCTTCCTGGCATTAGAGGGGTACATCCCTACAACCCTAGCAGGGTAATGCAAAAATTCGACAGAAGACAAATTTTACCTTTCAAAGGAGATACTAACCGCTACGTCTTTTACTACAACAGGTGCAACAAGATACCTTAAGCCAAGGATATTCACCAAGAATGAATTGGGCGGGTAAACCTAAAGGAAAGAATGGAAGAAAACAGGTATGAAGACGGGTATGTTGACGAATACAAAAAATGGTTGCAGGGTGATCTATGTGATACACTTGACCCGATGCCATGCACGGGCCGACAGATTGACGATGTCCAAGTAAGGCTCCAAATCCAAGCCTACCACTTTCAACAATAGTGGGACCGAAGAGAGCAAGAGTTTCAACGTAGGGATCAAGAATACCTGTGTAGGGAACAAGAGTTCCACCATCGAGAATGTGAAAGCCAAAGGGCCTTAGCCTTTGTCACACAAGAATTAACTAATGCAAGGGCCTACCTGATACGTTTGGATTCGAACTTGGATAGTCAGCTTAGCACTCTCCGGAACATACCGATGTCTTCCAAAGCTGTGTTCTCCGAGACGCATGTGATAACTAGCAAGTTTTTCATTCGTGAAGAAGTGGAAAAAGTAAAAGGAGGAGCGGGACCTTCGACTCTCTAGTTATCTTATTCCCTTGCGTGAGATTGATTTTATTGTATTTGTAGTTTATCCCTTTCCCAAAAGATGTATACCTTTGGTTAACTTTGTAATGAATTCTCTAATTATTTATGAATCTTATTTTGGGGGGTGCAACAATTTGTTTCAAATGGCGCAATACATCCTTCATCACTAGGCCTACCCTGGGCATAAAAGCGTCACATATCAGTTTAGGACGCGATATATGCTTGTGTGCTTTAACTGTTTATATGATATGTTGCTTTGAATGAGGAAATTTTTAGCCCACTCCTTTTCGAAAATTTCCTGAAAATCTCCACAATTCTAAATACAAGTCACTACCCCAAAATCTCCGACCAAAATTTCCTAGAGTCTTGATTTTCTCAGCCAAAAATAAAATCCACTACAAAATCTTAAAACATTACTCTATCATCTCAAGAAAGGTAAAATTGCTGCTAAGATGGAAAAACGCAAGAATGTCGAGGTGAAGACGACTGAGGAAAATTTAAGGATGAAACTGCGTCGATTCAAACAAGAGATTCGAAAAATGGGAGAAAGAAGAATAGAAATAGAACTAGCCACCGCAGCTGCGCAAGCCAAAAAGTGCAGCACTAGACGCAGAGTTGGAGGCTAAGATGACAAGATATGCTATCATGAATGAAGAGGCGACTGCTATGCGGAAAGAACACGATGTATTCAATAATGATATAACCATGAGGCTTCAAAATCTACTTGGAAAGTACTTTTTCTTCAACCAAGAGGCCAACGTTAGTGGTCCCGAAGGCACTGGACCTGAAGCTGTTGAAGAAGAACTCGAGGAAGAAATCATCTACACGTCTCCTTTCCAGGGACGTTGAAAAAAAGGGAATGAGAAAATCACCCTCGAGGCATATCTGTAGGAATACATCGTGGGAGCAAAAGTCATCCCATGTGCTCTCATTTACGAGCGTCTTCAGACTGAACGCATCCTGAAACCCCTCAAGGGAATCACTTCTGAGGGTGAGCCGAAGGACGTACGTAAGACATGTGCGTACCATCCGGACCAAAAGGGGCATACAAGAGAAGAATGTGTGGAGCTTAAGGCCAAGATCCGCAACCTAATCAGGATTGGGAAAATCCCCCATATGTGGGGTGACAACACTCTCCTTACCTCTGACCAACCGGAACTCAGTGTACTGGTCACAGAACATACTGTGTTCTACTATCATTTCTTCATGCATTTTAAGAGATCGCTGTTGGATATCTATTGTGAGTTGGTTTGAAGGGGGGTCTTGACTCCTATCAAAAGGGATGATGGAACATTCGATCCCGTTGGAATTGAAATATGGAAACCGTGCCCTTATCACGACGCCATAGATCACAACATTGGAATGTGCCTTGAGTTTTGCTATGATGTGGAGTCCCTAATCAACAAGGGAAGGATTCAAGTTGAGTTTCTCCCCTGATCGGCCATGCGGTAGCCAAAATGCTTTGACGAGTCAGAAGAAGAAGCTTTGATGCAAGCACAATCTTTGTTTTAGGAGCTTTATCGCATGTTTTCTTTTCACTTTCCTGGTAATCAATCAAATGAATGAATGAAAATGATAATTTCCTTTTATATTCAAACTACGTAGGGCCTGAGTTTTCCTTGGGAGATACGTAGGCAACCTTTCAAGGCCCGACCCCCTATCTTTTTAAAAATTTCTTTTCCCCCTTTCATTCTACAAGGAAAACATTGAATTCACATCAACAGATGCCGAGAGATTCATCAAGAAGACCTTAGCTCAGCACAATTTAACTTTTCTGAGTCATTAGCCTCAAAATAAAATGAGAAAATTCCTGCTTTTTCAAAAAATCAGTCCCCATTATTCATTGGTTAACATGTTCTCAAACGAAGCAACTCTTATGTGTTTATCTTCCCTCTATGTAATATTTGACATCATATTGCCATGAATTAAAACTAACGTATTTTCCTTTGAGTTGTTTTTGCTCTATACGTACTTAAAACTGGTCTGTGTCGATAAGCTGGCTGATCATCCCTATTTTACCAGATCAAAAGCTCCTAAGGATTCCTTCCTCGATCAGAAATCTCAGAAAGGAAAATCAGCAATGGGTAATAACAATGAAGAGATTGGCCTTACCAATGTTGTCGTGGCTCAGCCCGTTATTGTTGGTCAGAACGAACTAATTATACAGTTGATGCAGCAGATCACCGAAATAAAGGTCGAAATGCAGAGAAGCCAAGATCTACCTAATCCAATTTTTGCTTTCAATTCTCCAGCAGACGGAAGGCCTCCACTTCACTTTCCTCCTTCAAACACAGAATAGGCAAAACCCACCCTCCAGTCCTGCTCAGAATCCCTCAATCATCAACTTAAATACCCAAAATCCCCATTATGCCTTCGCCTCTTACCAGACACCACCTACTTCTCAAAGTACCAAACCCCAAGCGCCACTCCCTTCTCAAAATGCGAACCTCCAAGCTTGTTGGCCCCCTCAAAACCAAAACGTGAACAACCCGCACACCTCCCTCCATCACCAAAATCAGCATACCAGCCCCAAAACATTCCCTCAAAACTATTAAGCCCCCCCCCCAAATGCCCAAAGTCCCTCCATTTCTCAACCCCTACCTCAAAAAACGACTTTCCAAATCCCAGTCCCCAATGAGCCTTACGCCAATTGTTCTGAGCTGGACCACTATGATGAGCGAGAGAAAGAGTAGAGGTCAAAAGAATAGGTCGCCAAGCTGGATATGAAGGAAGAGATTCGAAAGGCCATGAAAGAGTTGCACTGCATTCCTGAAGTCACCGGTTTGAGAGATGAGGACCTATGCATCCATCCGAATCTGGACCTCCCAAAAGGGTTTAAGGTGCCAACATTCAACGTCTTCGGAGGAACAGGGAATCCATTGGCGCACCTAAGGGCCTACTGTGACCAGCTCATGATAGTGAGAACAGATGAAGCTTTATTGATGCGGTTGTTCAGCCGAAGTCTGAGTGGAGAAGCCCTGAAGTGGTTTACATCTCAGGAAACGAGATAATGGCCTAGCTGGAATGCTCTAGCTAAGGACTTTATCGAACGATTCACCAACAATGTAGAGATCATTCCTGATCGTTATTCCTTAGAGAAGATGAAGCAGAAGTCAACTGAGAGTTACAAAGAATTTGTATACAGATGGAGAAAGAAGGCAACTAGGGTTCGACCTCCTATGTCTGAGAAATAAATTGTTAAAGTATTTGTGCGGGTTGAAGAGCCCGAATATTATGATAGGATAATGTTGCTCATTGGAGAAAAGTTTGCTGATATAGTCAAGGTAGGTGAGACTATCGAAGATGGATTAAAAATCGGGAATATTGCCCGTGTTGCTGCCTCACTCGAATCCTCGGGGATGTTGAAGAAAAAGAGGGAAGACGTGTCTTCTATCTCTTATGCATCTGAGGGAAAGATGCCCTCAAGAAAGTTTTCGTCATTCCAAGGTCGTTCTCAACCTTTGCAGAGTTCACACCCGGCTTGTCTTGTACATGCTGATTATCAAACCCCTCCCCTAGTTACCAAAATACCCCTTCCCCCACTTACCAAAATACCCCCCTTCCTGTCTACCAAAATACTCCTCCCGTTTACCAGACTCCTCCCCCTATATACCAAACCCCGCCTCCTCATTACCGCAATGTTGCCCCAAACTGTACAAATGTCTAGTCAAACTACTAAGCCCTTCCCCGCACATATCAAAACCCACCTACACACTACCAAAATAACCCTGCCACTTACCAAGCTTCACATCCAAATTACCCAACAAATTCTTATCTTAGATGCCAAGCTCCTCGTCCAAACACCACAAATTATCGTCAAATGCCTCCTTCCTAACAAGGCAACTACGATTCCTGTCCAATATTTGAGAAAAAACTAGCCCGAAATTTTACTCCTCTCATTGAGATTCGAACGCTGCTGTTCGAGCGGCTGACTGCGGCGGGTTTTATGCATCCAGTTGGACCCAAGGCAGTTGACACTAGCTCAAAGTTTTATAGACCTGATCAGATGTGCACATATCACTCAAACAGTGTTGGACATGATACCGAGGACTTATCAACCTAAAGCACAAGATCCAAGACCCGATTGACCAAAACGTGGTCTCTCTCCAGACAGTCGCGCCCAATGTCAATAGTAATCCTTTGCCAAATCATGGAGGCGTCACTATCAATATGATAGAGATGGATGACGATTGGTACGCGACAAAGGCAATAGTTCGGATCGCTCCTGATGAACTTGAAAAGGCTGTAGCTTCGTTGATCATTAGAGAGAAGAAATAGTTTGTGATTCTGACACCCGAGAAGGCTGTTGCCTTGGTGCCAAGAGAAACTTTTGCCCGACCAAAGTTTGTGATTGAAACGGCTGCCACCCAGGGTCTGACTAGATCCGATAGGTGCTATACACCAGAAAAGTTAACCCAGGGAGTGCAGAAGAAGGATCAACCTAAAAGGAAAATTAGTGAAGCTGAAGCAGAAAAGTTCTGGAGAAAAATGCAGCCGAAGGATTATTCGATTGTGAAGCATCTGGAAAAGACGCCGGCTCAAATTTCTGTATGGGCTTTATTGATGAGTTCGCAGTTGCATAGGCAGTCTGTGATCAAGGCTCTGGATGACACTTATGTGCCTGTGGGCACCAACAGTGACAATCTAGCAGCCATGATAAACCAGGTCATTCGAGGACACCAAATCAGTTTTTGTGATGAAGAGCTGCCCTTTGAAGGAAGGTGCACAAACAAAGCTCTACACGTCACCATCAAATGCCGAGACAAAATTATAAATTGTGTTTTGGTCGACGATGGGTCTGGTCTCAATATTTTCCCACTTTCGACTCTCAAGCAACTGAAATTCAACTTGGGAAAGGTTCAACAAAATCAAGTCAATGTGAGATCTTTCGACGGAGAGCAAAAAGACACGATAGGTACAGTGAACTTGGGGATTTCAGATGGGTCCTACGGAATTTAATGTGGAGTTTCAGGTGTTGGATATCAACACCAGTTAAAATTTGTTTCTGGGAAGACCATTTATCCGCAAGGCTGGGGCTGTGCCTTCTACCCTTCATCGACTGATGAAATTTGTTTGGAAGGACTAGGAATTGGTCATTCATGGTGAAGGGAGCCATTCCAATGGGTATGCACCGATTGTTGATGAGGTCTCTCGAGGTTGTGATTTCTACACGGTGGAGCTGGTAAATGCCACCGATTATGATTTGGCTCCACAACCCCTTATGCCTTCTGTGTACAAGATGATTACTACTGTTATGCTCCGGAGCAATTTCGAGCCAGGTTTCGGATTGGGGAAGAACTTTCAAGGGATTGTTGAGCCTATTCAAATTCTTGCCAGAGGAGCAAAGTTTGGCTTGGGGTATGTCCTCACAGATGCTGATGAATCAGAGGTGATGGGTAAGAGTGTTGATCGAGCATTGGCCAGGCCAATACCTTATTTGTACCAGTCATTCCCAGTGTGAGAATATGTCAAGGATGATGGTCTCAGGGAGGGAATCTGGGGATTTTTCGAAGAGATTGATGTAGTCATCGAGGAAGAGGCTGGGACATCAGGACTTCATGACGCTGTGCTAGAGGAGTAGTTGCAAAATTAGACCTCCACACCACTCCTGATTCCCCGAGACCCACCCTTTATGCAGTTTTTACTTGTTTGAGTTTTTTAATTTCCCTCGTGATGTTAAAAAAGGCAAAATGGCCCTTGTTTATGGCCAAAGTTTGTGCTTGTTTTCAATTTAAATGAAAAGCCTTTTTTTATCGAAAATTTGTTTATCTATCTAGTTGATTATATTTTACATTTCTAACTTTGTTCATTTATGATTTCAGCAATATTAATTTAAAACCTACCAATGTCATGTCATGTCACGAGCCAAATGAACAAAATGAGGTAGGTGATGATAAATGCGAGGATTATGAAGAAGAAAATGTGGTACCTGAACATGTTGCTGAAAAGTTTTGACAATTTGAGAACCAGAAGAAGCCAAATTTTGAAGAAACGGAGACTGTGAATCTCGGAGATGAGAAGTGTGTCAAAGAAGTAAAAATTAGTGTCCATCTGACTGAAGCTCAAAGAAGGGACCTGGTTTGCTTGCTAAGAGAATACATCGACGTATTTGCCTGGTCTTAAAGAGATATGCCAGGGCTGAGTACGAATATGGTGTCCCATAAGTTGCCGATAAATCCAGAAAAACAAAAGACTCAGAAGTTCAAGCCTGAGTTGAGTTTAAAGATCAAAGAAGAGATCACCAAATAGATCGATTCTCAAGTAGTGGAAGTGACGCAATATCCGACTTGGTTAGCCAACGTTGTTTTGGTTTCCAAGAAAGATGGAAAGATCAAAATTTGTGTTGACTATAAAGATCTCAACAAAGCAAATTCGAAAGATAATTTTCCATTTCCAAACATTCACATTCTCATTGATAACTGTGCTAAGCATAAGATGCAGTCATTTGTGGATTGTTATGCGGGTTATCACAAGATCTTAATGGATGAAGAAGATGCAGAAAAGACAGCTTTCATTATGCCTTGGGATGTATATCATTATCGGGTGATGCCTTTTGGTCTAAAAAATGCCAGTGCTACTTATATGTGGGCTATGACCACCATCTTTAATGATATGATTCAGAAAGAGATCGAGGTATATGTAGATTATGTCATAGTCAAGTCCCGAGAGAGTTCAGATCACTTGACTCACTTGAGGAAATTCTTTGATCGCCTACGCTGGTACAATTTGAAGTTAAATCCCACTAAATGTGCTTTTGGGGTGCCAACTGGCAAGTTTTTGGGATTTATAGTCAGCAGGAGGGGCATTGAGCTGGACCCTTCCAAGATAAAAAAGATTCAAGAGTTGCTTCCTCCGAAGACCAAGAAGGAGGTGATGAGTTTTCTAGGAAGGTTGAACTACATCAGCCGGTTCATAGCTCAATCCACTTAGGTGTGTGAGCCCATCTTCAAGTTGTTGAAAAAAGATTCCCTAACCAAGTGGACCGAAGAATGTCAAACTGCTTTTGATGCCATCAAGAATTATTTATCCAATCCGCCAGTGTTGGTTCCTCCACGAGAAGGAAGTCCACTGTTACTGTATTTTTCTGTCTCGGATAACACAATAGGATGTGTGCTTGGTCAACATGACGAAACTGGGAAAAAGGAGTGAGCCATCTATTACCTGAGTAAGAAATTCACTCTATATGAGGCTCGTTACACTCTTTTGGAGACAACATGTTCTTCTTTGACTTGGATTGCTCAGAAGTTGAGACATTATTTGTCTTCGTATACCACATATCTTATCTCTATAATGGACCCATTGAAGTATATTTTTCAGAAATCAATGCCTACCGAGAAGTTGGCCAAATGGAAAATGCTCTTGAGTGAGTTTGATATTGTGTATGTGACTCAGAAGGCGATAAAAGCACAAGCCTTGGCTGACCATCTTGCGGAGAATCCAGTTGATGAAGAGTATGAACCTCTCAAGACTTATTTTCCCGATGAAGAAGTTGCATTTGTGGGTGAAGATATTTCTGAAATATACCCTGGTTGGAGAGTATTCTTTGACGGAGCAGCAAATCACCAAGGCAAAGGTATTGGAGCAGTCTTAGTGTCAGAAACTGGTCAACACTATCCTATGGCGGCTAAACTCTGATTTGATTGCACAAATAACATGGCAGAGTATGAAGCTTGAATCCTTGGTTTGAAGATGGCAATTGATATGAACTTTCATGAGGTGTTGGTTATTGGAGATTCAGATTTACTAATTCACCAAGTTCAAGGAGAATGGGCTGTGAAGAACCCAAAGATCACACCATATGTGCGGTGTATACAGAAGTTGTGCTAGAGATTTCACAAGATTGAATTCAGGGACACTCCCAGGACATAGAATGAGTTGGCCGACGCTTTTGCCACCATTTCCTTAATGATTAAACATCCAGATACAAGTTATATTGATCCTTTGGATATAGAGGTAAAAGAGCAGCCCGTTCATTGTTCACATATTGAAGCAGAGCCAGATGGTTTGCCTTGGTACTTAGACATAAAGAAGTATTTGGAGACCAAGGCTTATCCTGAGAACTCAATGTTCAACCATAAGAAATCAATACGTCGTATGGCTAATAATTTCTTTCTAAGTGGGGAAATTCTTTATAGGAGGACTCGAGATCTAGGCCTTCTCAGATGTGTTGATGCTATTGAAGCTGCGAAGCTTCTTGAACAGATACATGCTGTAGTTTGTGGTACACACATGGATGGACTTACTTTGGCAAGGAAAATCCTTCGAGCCGATTATTTTTGGATGACTATGGAGCATGATTGTTGGAAGTTTGTGCAGAAATGTCATAAATGTCAAGTGCATGGTGATTTGATTCGAGTCCCGCGTCATGAACTCAATGCTATGAGTTTACCTTGGCCGTTTGTAGCTTGGGGCATGGATGTCATTGGTCCAATAGAGCCATCTGCCTCTAATGGACACAAATTCATTTTGGTTGCCATTGACTACTTCACCAAGTGGGTGGAAGCAGCTTCGTATAAGTCGGTGACCAAGAAAGTAGTAGCTGATTTCATCCGTAACAATTTGATATGTAGATTTGGAGTACCATAAACCATCATTACTGATAATGAAGCGAATCTCAATAGTCATTTGATGAAAGAGAGATGTGAACAATTCAACATTACTCACTGAAATTCAACCGCTTATCGTCCCCAAATGAATGGAGCTGTAGAAGCCGCCAACAAGAACGTCAAGAAGATTTTGAGGAGAATGATTGACAATCACAGAGGTTGGCATGAGATGTTGCCATATGCTTTGTTGGGTTACAAAATGACTGTCAGAACGTCCATTGGAGCAACTCCATACTTGTTAGTGTATGGAACAAAAGCAGTTATACCTGTCGAGATTGAAATACCCTCATTGAGAATCATCCAAGAAGACGAATTGAATGATGTTGATTGGGTTCGCAAGCGGGTTGATCAACTAACATTGATTGATGAGAAGAGAATGGTTGTGGTATGCCATGGTCAACTTTATCGATAGAGAATGATTCATGCTTTCCATAAGAAAGAAAGAGCCAGGATATTCGAAATTGCCCAATTGGTTCTCAAACGCATTTTCCATCATCAGGATGAGTACGAAGGAAAATTTGCACCAAATTGGGAAGGACCCTACATGGTTCACAAAGTGTTATTCGGAGGTGCCTTGGTCCTGTCGGAGATGGATGGCACCGAATGGCCAAAACCGATCAACTCAGATGTTGTCAAGAGATACTATGTGTGAATTTTCAGTTTGTATTTCTATCATTTCCTTCTAATCGTTATATTTGCTTGTAATAATTTTGTTTAGAATTCTATCCCTTTGTAATGAACTACGTCTGACCTGAATTCTCAAGAATGAGATACGTAGGCGGCCTATGTCGGCCTCGGTCACCCTTTTTAATATTTCCTTTTGTATTTGAACTACGTTCGACCTGAATTCTCAAGAATGAGATACGTAGGCGGCCTATGTCGGCCTCGGTCGGTTCCTTCTTAAATTTCATATTTCTGTTAATCCTAGTGAGGGGGAATTACGTTTGACTTGATTCCTGCCTCAATGGGATACGTAGGCGCCACAACGGCTCGGTCATATCTACCGTAAGACTTCTATCTTCCTTATAATAGAAACTGGACATAATTTTTGAGAGGGACTCAAAAATTATCAGGAAGAGGATTTCTCCAACAAGTCAAGACTGAGAACACGTTGATAACTACAACTGGGACAAATATTTTGAGAAGATCTCAAAAATTCCCTGATTTGTTCTTCAACAGTTCAAGATACGCCAAGACGATCAACTGGGACATAAATTTTTGAGGATGACCTCAAAAATTTCAATAAGGTTCGCCGGAAGTTTAGAACAACTTTGAATACTTCCTAGCAAGTAATCAGATAGACCTCGAGGCATCAACTTCGAAGACGTTCATTAAGCTTGACGTGACATGACACTTGGCAGTGACCTTTTCCGAATACTACTTTTTGAAAATCTATTTTTCTTAAAACTTTTCTGTAATGTTTCAATTATTTTGCCTAATTTTTTTTGTCTTATCTATCGAGAGGCGGGAGATTGGAGAAATCAATCGGAGATAACCAGATAAAGAGCAGACAACTGAAGGAATCGACACAGATTAGTACACTTTAAACTGACAATTTTTCTGTGGATGCAGAAAAAGTTTTATGCTTATTATACCAAAGAGTTGGGAATATGCGTAACATTATTTTATTCAAATTCTCAGCAGAGCAAGGTTCATAACGAACACTGCAACTATGTTCGGAGATGGAACAAACGAAAACCACGAATAGAGCAATATTATTATTTTCTAGCAACTAAAGATACCTGGAAGACGTTTATCTGCATTATATTATCAAATATGATAATATTCTTACCTTGAAGGTTATTTATATCGTATTGTCGAATGAGATGATACCACTACCTGGAGAGTCATTTATATCGTATTATCGAATGAGATGATACCACTATTCCGAGGGTCATTTTTATGGTGTTGTCAATTAAGACGACACCGCCACCTAGAAGATACCCAGAAGATCACCAATGTTGCTCCGTGAAGCATTATCTTCGCTCGATACCGGGGATGACATCATCAAAAGATGCATACATTGCAAGAGAAAGATTCATGCATAGCAAAAGAAGGAAGTAATGCATCACAGAGAAGTCATGCATAGCAAGAAAAAGATTCATGCATAGTAACAGAAAGAAGTCATGCATCGCAAGAGAAAGATTCATGCATAGCAAGAGAAGGAAGTAATGCATTACAGAGAAGTCATGCATAGCAATAGAAAGATTCATGCATAGCAAGAGAAGGAAGTTATGCATCGTAGAGAAGTCATGCATAGCAAGAGAAAGGAGTCATGCATCGCAAGAAAAAGATTCATGCATACCAGGAGAAAGAGTCGTGCATCGCAAGAGAAAGATTCATGCATCGCTGGTGAGAAAACCATGCATCGCGAGAAAATCAACATCGACTGCATTATTTTCATTTGCAAGAACAATATCAAGAGAACCATCAACAACAACGTCAAGAGAACTATCAACATATTACATCAACCTATTTTATTACTTAGACATCAAAAGAAGAGTACTTTGAAGATTATATTGCAAATATAATATACAAGCTTTATATGTCTTACGCCAAACTGGAGGAAGTTGACGTCAAACGTCCAAGGAGAACAATTGAGTTCCAACACGGTAAAAGACACTATTTCCCCATTTGAATTGCATTTTATGCTAATGAGTTTTATCTCGGTCTTTTCCTTACCCAATCATTTTAATTCGTGTTTAGGAGTTTAATTGGGGAAAATTCAGATTTTAGTCCATTTAGAAAGGTTGAAGTTCACGCTAGGACTTGGAGAAAAGAGAAAAGTGGAGAAAAGAGAAGAAAGTTCAAGATTCGTCAATTTCTTGGAGATTTGCTTGTGGATTTCGTGAAGGGGTGATCCCTACGAGGTATGTGAGATCACATAGCATTGGGTTAGTTCACCCACGTGCCAATCATGATTCAATTCAGCGAAGTTTATTAGATTTGAAAGTAAATCCTTTGAGTTATTGATGAAATTCGTTTGAATTCCTGTGGGTTGTGTTGTTGAAGTTTCTTGAGATTTGATCCATGTTTTCGGGCATAATTTCAAGTTGAATGTAATATATATTGAGGGTATAAATGATTCTAAGTGTTTGGGGAAAGAACTAAGTGAAATTAGAGGGTTTAGAGTTGAAAAGCGAAGAAGAAAGTTCAAAGTTTTCTGGGGATGGGGATGGGGCGCCGCGCCTCCCAGAGCACCCCTATAAGGGGTCTGAACTTTGGTCTCTGGGGATCCGCGCCATCCAGAGAGCCCCAACCAAGTCTTTGATCTTCAAGGGCTGGCGCTCCGCGCCTCTCAGAGCGCCAAGGACGCCAGTTCTTCCCATTCTTCCCCTACCTTTCCATACTAGTTCCTTAGCAACGTACCTATGTTTTCTAGTTGATTCCAACACTCTAAGGTACGTCTAAACATCATAAAATCATCCATAAACATGAGATCATGAACCTTTAATCCATAATTCAATTCAAGAAAAGTTAAGAGTCAAGTCTAAAAGTTAAGAAGTAAGTCAAGAGAAGTTCATAAAGTTTTCAAAAGTCTTTCACAAACGTTTTAAATTCCTTTTAAGTTAAGCAAAAAGTGAAGAGTTGAATTCATTTCTCCAAAAGTTATAAGAGAACTAAGTATTCTCAAAAGTTAAGAAATGTTTTCACATTTGAGCAAGAAAGGGAACACCGATTTCCAAGAGACCTTTTAAGCAAAGGTTAGAGTAATTATCTCAAACCAAAGAAAAAAGTTTGTTTTAAAACATATGAGTTAAGTATATTTTAGGAGTAGTATTGAGCACCGATATGGGGATACGAGTTCATATTAACTCAAGTCTCCATAAACCATGTAGCCATCATGGGTAGTAAATGATTATACTTTTTAGATGACTCATTAAGTTGCTTTTTAGCATAGACTAGTGGATCCACTTAGTTAAGGCGTTCTATATGATGGCAAAGTATAAGATTGTTCTGGGAGCGTGGGCAAGACGCTGTATCATAGTGGTGATTGTCGGTTAGAGAAACTCCCACAAAAACTATATTACTTTATTATATGAGTAAATTTAAGTTTGTTATTGAATTTTTCTTTAACAAACTAAGTTGTTTTCCACTGTT
This sequence comes from Solanum piurae, assembly GCA_029582685.1. Classification (NCBI taxonomy): domain Eukaryota; kingdom Viridiplantae; phylum Streptophyta; class Magnoliopsida; order Solanales; family Solanaceae; genus Solanum; species Solanum piurae. The sequence continues at coordinate 35,592 of JAJOOO010002677.1, forward strand.
TTACAAGTTTTTCATATATTGCATTCGTTTTATTGGTTTATATTGAGTTAAGTTATTCATGAGTTGAGAAGAGCCAAGGTAAGTGTTTCTTTCAGATTTTTTTCAAGCCTATGTTATGTTTAGCATTCCAACTCGCATACTTGTACATTCAATGTACTGATGCCAGTTGGCCTGCATCGTCTTATGATGCAGACACAGGTTACCAGGATCATCACCCAGCGCCTCTTTGATCCAGTTGAGCACTCCTTTTACTTTGCTTTCAGTATTTCATTGTTAGGATGATTGGGGGTCTTGTCCCGACTTCCCTCTTTGTTTTAGAGTCTTCATAGATGGATAGTATAATTCTTTAGCCTTGTTCATTTAAGTTGTATATGTTTAAGACTTGAGTTGCCATTTTGGCTAAGATATTATTTCTTAATTTATTTTATGAGTTACATTTCTTGTGTTTAAGTCTTTCTCTGAGTAAATAAGACAGGCCAAGGGTTTTCTTGGGGCCAAAAATGGTTCTCGAGTTCCAGCCACTTCCAGGGTGTAGGCTCGGGGCGTGACAAACTTGGTATCAGAGTACAGAGTTCAATAGTCCTAAGGAGTCTATGAGGAAATGTGTGTAGAGTCCTAGTTATCGGTGTGAAGCGCGCCACATCTATAATTTGGAGGCTGTAACAGTTAGGATATTATCTCGCTTCTTCAACACTCATTTCGTGTGTTAGAGTTGGATATCTAAAAAGTTTCCTTCTAATTCGTTCTTGCGCGTATTTTTAGATGATCATGCCTCCACGAAGAGCTGTCAGAGGTCGTCCTACTAGGCATAATGTTGAGGAGCAAGAGTTATCGAATGCACATGAAGTGCAACCTCAAGGGGAAGTCACTAATTCTTAGTTCAGAGAAGCAATAAGGATGATAAGTCAAGGTGTGACTAATTAGGTTGGGAAACAAAGAGGAGCTAGAAAGGAAGTGACTGATACTTCGAGGATTCGAGAGTTCTTGAGGATGAATCCTCCAAGTTTCAAGGGTTCGAGCACTATTGAGGATCCATAGAACTTTATTGAGGAGCTAAAGAAGGTATTTGAGGTTATGCATGTTACCAATATTGAGCAAGTTGAACAAGATGCATATCAACTGAAGAATGTTGCTAGGACTTGATTTGACCAGTGAAAGGAGGGTAGAACTAAGGATGCACCACCTGCAAGTTGGGCTTGTTTTGAGGAGGACTTCTTGGGGCATTTCTTTCCTCGAGAACTGAAAGAGTCTAAGGTATGAGAGTTCCTTACCCTTAAGCAAGAGTTGCTAAGTGTTCATGAGTATGGGTTAAAGTTCACCCAACTATCCCGTTATGCTCCAGAGATGGTTGGGAATATGAGGAGTAGAATGAGTCTGTTTGTTGCTGGATTGTCCCGTCTATCAAGCAAAGAGGGTAGGGCAGCGATGCTAATTGGGGACATGGATATATCAAGGTTGATGATCTATGTGCAGCAGGTTGAGGAAGAGAGGATGAGGGATATGGAGGAATTCAAAAATAAGAAAGCTAATACAGGGATTAAATCCGGGAAGCAGAAAAGTAATGTGAACCATTCGTCCTTCCAGCAAAAGCTAAAGGGACCTGCTCTATCATCTGCTAGTGCACCTGCGCCCAGAAACAAATGTGAGTATAATAGCCAGAATTTACAGCATTTCAGAGCTAGACCTGCGCAGTCTCAAGGTAGTGTGTCACAAGGAGGTAACTGGGCTCCTGCATGTATTAAGTGTTGTAGAACCCACCCAGGTAAGTGTCGTGATGGCCAGTCATGTTGTTTCAAGTGTGGACAAGAGGGTCAGTTCATGAAATAATGTCTTAATAACCGTCAAGGTAGTAGAAATTAGGTCAACATAGCCCAATCTTCATCAGTTGCTCCACCAAACAGGGCTGCACCTAGAGGAGCTACTTCCAGTACTGGCGGAGGGACAAACCTCCTTTATGCGATCACTAGTCGCCAAGAGCAAGAGAACTCTCCAGATGTTGTCACTGGCATGATCAAAGTCTTTTCTTTTGATGCTTATGCTTTGTTAGACCCAGGAGAAAGTTTATCTTTTGTAACCCATTATGTTGCAAATAAGTTTGATGTTCTTCCTGAGAAACTCTGTGAACCCTTTTGTGTTTCTACACCTGTTGGGTAGTCTATTCTAGCTGATCGGGTATATCGTGATTGTGCCATTTCCATAAATCACAAAGACACCATGGCTGATTTAATTGAGTTAGACATGGTAGATTTTGATGTCATTCTAGGTATGGATTGGCTTCATGCCTGTTATGCCTCCATTGATTGTAGAACTTGAGTTGTTAAGTTCTAAATTCTTAATGAGCCAGTCTTAGAGTGGAAAAGTAGTTCAGCAGGGCCTAAGGGTCATTTCATTTCGTATCTTAAGGCAAGAAAGTTAGTTTCCAAGGGGTGTGTTTATCACTTAGTCTGAGTTAATGACTCTAGTTATGAGATTCCTCCTATTCAGTAAGTTCCAGTAGTAAAAGAGTTTCCATAAGTCTTTCCAAATGATCTACCCAGAGTCCCTCCTGAGAGAGAAATAGACTTCAGTATAGATGTTCTTATAGATACTCGTCCGATATCTATTCCGCCATATAGAATGGCACCAAAAGAGTTGAAAGAGCTTAAAGAACAGTTGAAATATTTGCTAGATAAGGGATTCATTCGACCAAGTGTCTCACCTTGGGGCACTCCGGTCTTATTTGTGAGAAAGAAAGATGGTTCCATTAGGATGTGTACAGATTATCATCAGTTGAACAAGGTTACCATCAAGAATAAGTATCCTCTTCCGAGAATTCATGATCTTTTCGATCAACTTCAAGGAGCTTCTTGTTTTTCTAAGATTGACCTCACATTTGGCTACCATCAGTTGAAAGTAAGGGAGTGTGATATTCCCAAGACAACATTCAGGACCCGTTATGGTCATTATGAGTTTCTGGTCATGTCCTTTGGTTTAACCATTGCGTCAACAGTGTTCATGGACCTTATGAATTGAGTGTACAAGCCTTATTAGATATGCTTGTTATTGTCTTCATTGATGACATACTAATCTATTCAAGGAATGAAGAATATCATGCTAGTCATTTCAGAATAGTTCTCCAGACTTTGAAAGATAGAGAGTTGTATGCCAAATTCTCTAAGTGTGAGTTTTGGCTTCAGTCTGTGGCATTCTTAGGACACATTGTGTTTGGAGAGGGAATTAAGGTTGATACCCAGAAAATAGAGGCAGTGCAGAATTGGCCTAGAGCTACATCTCCAATCGATATTAGGAGTTTCTTAGGTTTGACTGGCTATTATAGAAGGTTTGTAGAGGGGTTCTCATCTATTTCATCTCCTTTGACAAAGTTAACTTAGAAGACAGTGAAGTTTCAATAGTCTGAAGCTTGTGAGAAAAACTTTCAGGAATTGAAAATGAGGTTAACTACTGCCCAGGTTTGACCTTACCAGAAGGTACCCAAGGTTTTTTGGTGTATTATGATGTATCTAGAGTTGGTTTGGGTTGCGTATTAATGCAGAATGGCAAGGTTATAACTTATACCTCTATACAGTTAAAAGTTCATGAGAAGAATTACCCAACCCATGACTTAGAGTTGGCTACTGTAGTATTTTCTTTGAAGATATGGCGTCGTTATTTGTATGGTGTTTATGTAGATGTATTCACTAATCACAACAGTCTTCAGTATGTGTTTACTCAGAAAAGAGCTCAATCTCAGACAAATGAGGTGGTTAGAATTACTCAAGGATTATGACATGAGTATTCTTTACCACCTAGGTAAGGCTAATGTTGTTGTTGATTCCTTGAGCAGGTTGTCTATGGGTAGTACCACACATATTGAGGAAGAAAAGAAAGAGTTAGCAAAAGATGTGCATAGACTTGCACGCCTGGGAGTCCCACTAATGGATTCCACAGAAGGAGGAGTAGTGGTGATGAATGGGGCTGAATCTTCATTAGTATCATAAGTGAAAGAAAAGCAAGACCAAGATCCTATTATGCTTGAATTGAAGGCAAATGTACATAAGAAAAAAGTATTGACTTTTGAACAAAGGGGAGATGGCGTATTGAGGTATCAAGATAGGTTGTGTGTACCAAGGGTGGATGAACTCCAAGAGAGGATCATGGAGGAAGCTCATAGCTGCAGATATTCCATTCATCCGGGTTCCACAAAGATGTATCGCGATTTGAGAGAAGTCTATTGGTGGAGTAGTAAGAAGAAGGGCATTGGAAAGTTTATTGCTAAGTGTTCGAATTGCCAACAAGTTAAGGTAGAGCACCAAATGCCCAGTGGTTTGGATTAGAATATAGAACTTCTAGAGTGGAAGTGGGAGATATTTAATACGGATTTCATCACAAGTTTACCAAAGTCTCACAGGCAACATGATTATATATGGATGATTGTCGACAGAATGACAAAATTAGCCCACTTTTTGCTGGTAAAGACTATCCATTCAGCAGAAGATTATGCTAAGTTATATATTCAAGAGGTGGTAAGACTTCATGGAGTCCCTGTTTCGATTATTTCAGATAGAGGTGCATAATTTACTGCACTGTTCTGGAAATATTTTCAGAAAGGCTTACGTTCAAAGGTGAACTTAAGTACTGCTTTTCATCCTCAGACTGATAGGCAAGCAGAGTGCACTATTCAAACCATAGAGGATATGTTGAGGGCGTGCGTGATCAATTTCAAGGGTAATTGGGATGATCACCTACCTCTCATTGAGTTCGCTTACAATAATAGTTACCACTCTAGCATCCAAATGACTCCTTATGATGATCTTTATGGGAGAAGATGCAGATCTCCTATTGGATGGTTTGAAGTTGGTGAAGCTGGGTTGATAGGACCAAATTTAGTTCATCAAGCTATGGAGAAGGTGAAAGTGATTCAAGAGAGGTTGAAAATGGCGAAGAGTCGTTAGAAATCCTACACTGATGTTAGGAGGAGAGAGTTAGAGTTTGAAGTAAATGATTGGGTGTATTTAAAAGTTTCACCCATGAAGGGCGTTATGAGGTTTGGTAAGAAGGGGAAGCTTAGTCCCCGATATATTGGACCTTATCGAATAGCCAAGAGGATTTGCAAAGTAGCTTATTAATTGGAGCTACCACCAGGGTTAGCATCGGTTTATCCGGTATTTCACATCTCCATGTTGAAGAAATGCATGGGCTATCCTTCATTGATCATACCAACTGAAGGTATTGGGATTAAGGATATCTTATCTTATGAAGAGATTCAGATTCAGATTCTAGATCGCCAAGTTCACAAGTTGAGGACTAAGGAAGTAGCATCAATAAAAGTTCTTTGGAGGAACCAGTTTGTTGAGGAAGCTACTTGGGAAGCTGAGAAAGATATGAAGAAGATATATCCACATCTCTTTGAAACCAGAGAAGTTCCAGATCAAGGTACTAATTCTCTTTTTAGTACTCTATAATTTATATACTTGATGTGTTAGATTTGCTTGTTGGGTGTTTGAACTGAATGATTTATATTACACCCTTTTCCTAGTAAGAGTAATCTCATTCGAGGAAAAATATTTCCATGGGGGAGATATTGTAACATCTCGCAAATTGAAATAACTAGGAAGGAGTTAAGAATTGGAAATAATCATTTTTGGAAAGAATGAAAATCTGGAAATGTTGAGTTTTTGGTCAACTTCAAATGACTATAACTTCTAGCTCAGGATGATATAGGTGTGTTTCCAGGTATGGTAGGAAATATCTTGGAATAATCTTTCCAACGCCGCCGAGTTTGCGTGATTCCGAGTTCGATGAGTGAGAAATGCCCTTTGGAACTTGGGCTGTTTGGATAAGGAAAGTCTAATCCGGATTTTGGAAGGGTATTTTAGTCTTTTCCTTACCCAATCGTATTAATTCGTTTTTAGGAGTTTAACTGCGGTAAAATCATATTTTAGTCAGTTTAGAAAAGTTGAAGTTCACGCTAGGTCTTGGAGAAAAGAGAAAATAGGAGAAAACAGAAGAAAGTTCAAGATTCGTCAATTTCTTGGAGATTTACGTGTGTATTTCATCAAGGGGTGATCCCTATGAGGTATGTGAGATCAAATAGCATTGGGTTAGTTCACCCACACGCCAATCATGATTCAATTCAGCGAAGATTATTAGATTTGAAAGTAAATCCTTTGAGTCTTTGATGAAATTCATTTGAATTCTTGTGGGTTGTGTTGTTGAAGTTTCTTGAGATTTGATCCACGTTTTCGGGTGTAATTTCTAGTTGAATCTAATATATATTGAGGGTATAAATGATTCTAAGTGTTTGGGAAAAGAACTAAGTGAAATTAGAGGGTTTAGAGTTGAAAAATGAAGAAGAAAGTTTGAAGTTTTCTGGGGAGGGGGCTGGGGCGCTGCGCCTCCCAGAGCGCCCCAATAAGGGGTCTGAACTCTGGGCTTTGGGGCGCTGCACCAGCCAGAGCTCCCCAACCCTGTCTCTGATCTTCAAGGGCTGGCGCCCCGCACCTCTCAGTGCTCCAGGGATGCTAGTTCTTCCCATTCTTCCCCCACCTTTCCGTACTAGTTCCTTAGCAATGTACCTAAGATTTCTAGTTGATTCCAACACTCTAAGGTACGTCTAAACATCATGAAATCATCCACAAACATGAGATCATGAACTTTGAATCCATAATTCAATTCAAGGAAAGTTAAGAGTCAAGTCTAAAAGTTAAGAAGTAAGTCAAGAGAAGTTCATAAAGTTTTCAAAAGTCTTTCACAAACGTTTCAACTTTGTTTTAAAACTGAAGTTTTAATCTAAGAAAAGAGTAAAGATTTGAGTTCCATTCTCCAAAACTTATAAGGGAACTAAGTATTCCCAAAAGTTAAGAAATGTTTTCACATTTGAGCAAGAAAGGGAACACCGATTTCCAATAGAGCTTTTAAGCTAAGTTTTGAGTAATCATCTCAAACCAAAGAAAAAAGTTTGTTTTAAAACATATGAGCTAAGTATATTTTGGGAGTAGTATTGAGAACTGATATGGGGATGCGAGTTCATATTAACTCAAGTCTCTGATGTTTGCATCAAGACACAACTTCCAATGCAAGTGTCTACGATCGTACAATAGTAAAGTAACCCAACCAAGGGTTGGGGTTGAGTCCCAGGGGAGTGGTTATGAAAATTAATGGTCAAGTATGAATTCACTTTAGTCAACCATAGCTAAAAACATTAATGAATAAAAAAATTATAAATTAAAGGGTTTTGACACAAGTGTTAATTGGGGGTTTTGTAGCAAGTGACAACTAAAAATAGTGCAAATAAGAGAATACGAATTAGGAGACGGGGATTCTTGGAATGGATAGGAATATGGAATACACTAGACAATTGGGTAAATGCTATTGATAGAAAATAGTTGAATATTTGTAACTAGGCTAGACTTTGTTGGAGTAAATTCTCTCTCAAGCAACTTACCCCGAATCAACTCAGTTTCTCTCGAACACCGAGTTTCCGCTTTAAGCACAACCTTCTCCTTAGACCATTCATTCTCTTGAGCTGAATGTGTGTGAGAGGGACTAGGGCTCACTCTCTCGAGCTAAACCTCATGTCGACCCAATACCACATGCCATTATTTAGTAGTCTTGGTTTTCAAACCTCTCTCTCGATCAACCCAAAAATGCAAAGATGAAGTCGTATTTGCAACTACTACTTCACTAAGTTCAAACACAACTACTAAATGAAATCACAAATAAACAACAAAAAGACTAACAATAAGCAATACCCAACAGTAAATTTAACCCATATTCACATGATCACACCCCAAGAATTGGGACTTTAGCTAGACATGCTAAAAAGATAGATATCGATAGCAAAAGGTGTTACCATCCAATAAGTATGGAGAATTAAGTCTTTAAACAAGTCAAGGTTGAAGAATCTTGAAGACCCACACCCAATTTCTTGGAGTTAAAACCCTTCAAGAACAATGTCTCCCCAAACTTCGAACTAAAAGCTGGAAAATGTAAAAAATGTCTAATATCCATCTAAAATCACTTACAAGAATAAAAACTGAACTAGTATTTATAGATTTTAGAAAGTGTGTTGTGAAGGATCCACTTGGTGCAGTTAGTCGGGATCGCCGATCCACTCGGTGATCCACCCTTCAGTCAAGTCTATTTCCGACTGCTCCATTTCATCGCCAACTCGATATTTTCCTTCAGGGCTCAGCACACTGGTACAAAAGGTGATCTCCAGGCTCATTGGTGACTCGCCAACTAGGCTCGGCGATCCTCATGCCTTCATTTCTTTGCTCTTTTCAGCCGCCTTGTTCTTTTTTGCCAAGTAGTGTCCATGCTTTGCCTCAAACACCAAATACCTAAAACTTAAGGTTTTTCATCAGTTATTTAGACAAAATATGCATTTGAGGACACTAATTCTACCAAAATATAGCCCTAAATGAGTCCAAATCGTGGACTCATCAGTCTCCATAAACCATGTAGCCATCATGGGTAGTAAAGGATCATACTTTTTAAATTACTCCTTAATTTGATTTTTAGCATAGACTAGTGGATGCACTTAGTTAAGACGTTCTATATGACAACAAAGTATAGGATAGTTCTGGTAGCGTGGGCAAGACGCTGTATCACAACTTAGGCTCATAGTGGTGGTTGTTGGTTAGAGAAACTCCCAAAGAAACTATATTACTTTATTATATGAGTAAAGTTAGGTTTGTTATTGCATTTTTCTTTAACAAACTAAGTTGTTTTCCACTGTTTCACAAGCTTTTCATATATTGCATGTGTTTTATTGCTTTATATTGAGTTAAGTTATTCACTAGTTGAGAAGAGCCAAGGTAAGTGTTTCTTTCAGATTCTTTTCAAGCCTATGTTATGTTTAGCATTCCAACGCGCATACTCGTACATTCAATGTACTGATGCCAGTTGGCCTGCATTATCTTATGATGCAGATACATGTAACTAGGATCATCACCCAGTGCCTTATTGATCCAGTTCAGCACTCAGAGTCATTTGGTGAGCCTCCTTGTATTCCGGAGTACTCCTTTTACTTTGCTTTCAATATTTCTTTGCTAGGATGATTGGGGGTCTTCTCCCGACATCCCTCTTTGTTTTAGAGGCTTCATAGATGGATAGTATTGTTCTTTAGTCTTATTCATTTTAGTTGTACATGTTTAAGACTTGAGTTGCCATTTTGTCTAAGATATTATTTCTTAAGTTATTGCATGAGTTACATTTGTTGGGTTTAAGTCTTCTGCTGAGTAAGTAAGCCAGTCCAAGGGTTTGCTTGGGGATAGAAATGGTTCTCGAGTGACAACCATGTCTGGGGTGTAGGCTCGGGGCGTGACATCATGACTATCGGAATAACAAGTTTTGCTGTGAGAGTGTAACATTTCAGAAACTAGTAGCCTAAAGTAGAGCTTAACACAATGATTAGAGTCGTAAATAACTCCTGGTATTTAAAATAAATATTTTTGGGTTAAGTTGTCAAGGTACGACTCCCCAAAGACCAACCAAGGATCCTTGAAAAGGACCCTAAAACCCCTCTCAAAATTGCACAAAAAGAAGTTACCCACGGAGGGACCTACACCCCGTAGGGTGGTCCATGCTCCGTGGGAGGAGGGATTGGGTCAAGGGCTGGGATGAGGGGCTTCAGAACCTAAAACCACAGACCTGAAGGACGCCACGGGAGTCCACTCATGGACCATGGGTCCTGGGCCGTAGGTGACCCCTGAAACTGCCATTTGGAAATTAAGTCTAAGGGTCGTTTAGGGATTTCCTTTTCAATTAATGGTTATGTGACGTCATTTTAAGACTATTTTAAACACTTATATAAGTATTTTTCCCACCTAAACTAACCCATCTAAAATCATAATTCCTAATTCCCCAAATCAAAACCAAATCCTCTCCAAAATCTTCAGTCTAGAACCCCAAGGAAAAAGAAGAAAATGAAGTTAGGGCTTGAAGAAGGAGAATTTTTCACATGAATTTGTTGGATTTATTCACCTAAGGTATGGTAGTTTTTTATTCATGGATATCTTTCATCCATGGAGCCCTCAAACTCTCAATTTCAAAGTTAGAAATTCCCTAAAAACTAGGGTTTTCACTCCGAGTCATGGATTCTTTCTAAAACGTTTTTAATGATTTAATTATCATATATTATGATAGAATTGTTAATTATTATGGTTTTTATGAGAATATCTCCCATGAATCCATGAAACCCCCATAACCCTAATTTATGACTTTGTGATGTGGGTGAATTGTAGTATGGTGAATACTATGAAATTGTACTTGTAATAGTTTAGTATTTGAATTATATTACCATCCATGTATAATGTAGTAATTCTAGATATGTTGGTCGAATGTGATCTATAGTCCTTGAAGGGCAAATCATGATAATTAGCTATGTGTGTGAGACTTGTGTATATGCATTTAGATCACCTTGAGAGTAAGGTGAATATACTATAATCTAATTGTCATGTTGATTGGATGGTTATCCTCATGTACACACTTAGGTATGAATATTATATAATGTGAAAGGTTTGTCACATGTAGTGATTCTAAGGTTGGAAGACTAGTCTCACCTAATGAATATATGAGCTTTAGTATGAGTTATATGGATTGAGTGTCAAGACATTATTCTGTAATTATGAAGTTAAGTCAAGACTTAACATGAACTCAATGGGAATTATGCTTAGCATCGAGTAGATAGTGATATGATATGGAAACCCTCATGATAGTAGATGCCGAGTTTGTAGGAACAATCTCTTGGGATGGAAGCCCTCGCATTAGTAGAGGCTGGATTTTCTAGTAGAAATCCCCTTATCCCATAAACTATGTGCCCTCATAGGTCTTTAGCTAGTGGATCCACCTAAGCTTATAGTTTGGTTCTACCTTAGGCAAGTATATCCAAGGTGGTAAGAAAAGAATGTCGTACGGTAATGCTCCTTCATGATATGAATATCTCACGTCTTATGGTGTATGCCCAACAAATGGAGGATGAGAAACTCCAAGGCAACAATAGGGAGGTAAAAAGAGCTAGAATCGGTGATGGAAATTTCTCCAATGCTAAGTCTGATGGACAAGGTCGACAAAGGTTTAAGCAAAGATTCTCCAATCAAGGCTCCTCTAGTACTCCAAGGGTCAACAAGGATAGGGTTCGCAACCCTAAAACTCAAGGAGGTAATGGTGGTGGTACGTATGTTGCTAGGCCTAATTGTGCAAAATGTGGTAGAAAACATATAGGCAAATGCTTAGTTGGCTCGGATGGGTGCTATGGGTGTGGAAAGAGTGGTCATAAATGATACATTGTCCGGTACTCATGGCCAAGGGGAGAGAAGGCAAACAAACTCCTCCAAGCGGTTCCAACTCCAATGCCCAAAAGCAAAACCGCTTTTATGCTCTTCAATCCCAAAGTGACCAAGAGAGCTCCCCGGACGTGGTGACTGGTATGTTACAAGTCTTTCTATTGATGTATATGCTTTGTTAGATCCCAGTGCCACTTTTTCCTTTGTTACACCTCTTGTGGCTATGAAGTTTGAAACACTCCCCGAAGTGTTAGTAGAGCCTTTTTCGGTTTCTACTCTAGTTGGTGACTCAGTAGTGGCAAAAAGAGTCTATAGAAAATGTCCTATTTTTTTGTCTCACAAAGTTACCTTGGTGGATTTGGTAGAGTTAGACATGCTAGTTTTTGATGTGATTTTGGGTATGGATTGGTTATAGGCATGTTATGCCTCTATAGATTGTAGGACCCGAGTGGTCAAATTTCAATTTCCAAATGAATCTATTTTAGAGTGGAAGGGGGGGAATTCTATTCCTAGAGGTCAATTTGTTTCTTGCCTCAAAGCTGGCAAAATGATCTCCAAAGGGTGTATTTACCATCTTGTTAGGGTGATGGATGTTGAGTCCAAATCCCCTTCTCTAGAGTCGGTCCCCATGGTGAATGAATTTCTAGAAGTCTTTCCCGATGACTTGCCTAGCATTCCTCTCGAGTGGAAAATAGATTTTGGCATTAACCTTTTGCCGGATATACACCCTATCTCCATCCATCCTTATAGAATGGCTCCGGCCGAGTTGAAAGAGCAACTCAAGGATTTATTAGATAAGGGCTTTATCCGACCGAGTATCTCTCCTTGGGGTGCTCCAGTGTTTTTTGTTAGGAAGACGATGGGTCTCTTAGAATGTGCATCGACTATCGCCAATTGAACAAAGTGACAGTTAAGAATAAATATCCCCTTCTGAGAATCGATGAATTGTATGATCAACTCCAAGGGGCTAGTTACTTCTCCAAAATTGATCTTCATTCGGGTTATCACCAACTAAGGGTGAGAGGGGTTGATATTTCCAAGACTGCCTTTAGGACCCGGTGTGGTCACTATGAATTTGTGGTTATGTCATCTGGGTTGAAATATTCCCCGGTGGAATTTATGGATTTGATGAATAGGGTGTTTAGACAATACCTTGATATATTTATGATTGTATTTATCGATGATATTTTGATATATTCAAGGAGTGAGAATGAACACATGGACCATTTGAGAATTGTGTTGCACGTTCTTAAGGACCAACAACTTTTTGCAAAGTTTAGCAAGTGTGAGTTTTGGTTGAGGTCCGTAGCTTTCCTTGGTCTTATCGTGTCAAATAAGGGTATCGAGGTAGATCCGAAGAAGATGGATGCGGTCAAAAGTTGTCCTAGACCTCTAACTCCTTCTAACATTAGAAGCTTTTTGGGTTTGTTCAGTTACTATAGGAGGTTTGTTGAGGGTTTTTCCTCTATTCCTTGTCCGTTGACGACTTTGACTCAAAAGAAGGCTAAATTTGAGTGGTCGGAGGCTTGTGAGAAAAGCTTTCAATAATTGAAAGATAGACTTACTTCTGCTCCGGTGTTGACCTTACCAGAGGGTACAAATGGTTTTGTTGTATATTGTGACGCCTCTAGAGTGGGTTTGGGGTGTGTCCTCATGAAAAATAGTAAAGTTATTGCCTATGATTCAAGGAAACACAAGGTACATGAGAAGAATTATCCGAATCATGATCTTGAATTAGCGGCGGTAGTATTTGCCTTGAAGATATGGAGACATTACTTGTATGGGGTCCACGTGGATGTTTTCACCAATCACAAAAAACTTCAATATGTGTTCAGTCAAAAAGACTTGAATCTCCGACAGAGAAGGTGGTAGAACTTTTGAAGGATTGTGAAATGAGTGTCCTTTACCACCCCGACAAAGCTAATGTTGTAGTGGATGTACTTAGTAGATTATCCATGGGTAGTATGGCTCATTTAGAGGATGAAATTAAGAAATTGGTTCGTGAGGTACATAGATTGGCTCGGTTAGATGTCCAACTAGTAGATTCCCCTAAGGATGGTGTCACGGTTCGTAATGGCTTCAAATCTTCCTTTGTGGTAGATGTGAAATTTAAACAAGAACTTGATCCTATATTAGTTGAGTTGAAGAGTTGGTACTCAAGAAGTCCGTTGAGGCTTTCTCCCAAAAGGGGAGATGGGGTACTTAGGTACCAAAGTTGATTATGTGTTTCGGATGTTGATGGTTTGAGGGAGAAAATTTTAGAAGAGGCTCATGCTTCTAGATATTCTATTCATTCAGGAGCCACCAAGATGTACCGTGATCTATGGGAAATCTATTGGTGGAATGATATGAAAAAGGATATTGCAGAATTTGTAGCCAAATGTACTAATTATCAACAAGTTAAGGTTGAGCACCGAATGCCGGAGGGTTTTTGAAAGATATACCAATTCCCACTTGGAAGTGGGAAGAGGTGAATAAGGATTTTATTTGTCACGACCCGGGATTACCCCCTAGATGAAACACGGCTTATTCGACCCAGAATGGGTCTTATACAAGCCCGTAGCATAATCATAACATAAGCAATAGAAATGATGGGAATTTTTTTTATTACAATCAAATTCATTTGATAAATCGGATGGAAGTCGAGACTTTATCTCATAAAACTATCTAATAAAATTGAATACAATCTTAGGGTCACAGCCCTTTACACAACATAATCTCGAAAATAGAAAGTAAGATAGGAGCTAAAAATGAACAATCCATCCTCGAACTTGAGGACTCACCAAGAGCGTGGAGAGAATCAATCCAAGCTCTACTTGAGAGAAGAAGTATACCTCAACGGCTGGAACCTACACTTAAAAAAGGGTAGAAAATATGGGTTAGCACATATAATGTACTAAGTATTGAAGCCATGCATAGAAAATCCTTAAAACATGCATAAAAGGGACATTTAGCTGAAACCATGCATTTATTAAGTTTAAAAGCCATCATGCATATTTGTGAAGACACATAAGTCAAACAATATCATAAGCAACCCCAAAGCTATACTAGTGCAATGTAAAGGCAAGATCCCATAACCCTACCAATTTCTAAGTACCACTTTTAGGTCACCAACATCATTCATATCATGCCTTGACCTCATTCATAGCCTATACTATTATACAAGGAAACATTCATATTAATAACTTGTAGGAAGTAAAGTCAACCTTAACAACCATGCATATCATACATACATAATTCATAAGTCTTCAAAGCATAAGAGAAACTACCCCACAACCCCTTTATAAGCCTATTTGTGCAATGTACAAGTGAAGTCCCATACCCCTACTCACACCAAGTAAAACTCTATAAGAAGTCATAAGTATAGTTCATGTTCATGTTCATATTCTTTTTCTTGTTCATGTTCTTGTCATATAGGGAAATTTAGCCTCAATCAACATAGACCATGTGAGCTACATGGAATCCGGTGTCAAGCCCCACACCGAAAAGAGGTGTCCTACTTTCCTAAGGTATAACTAACATGTTTAGCATTTAGGTGGATTCACTAGCTAAAGACCTATGTGGGCACATAGTTATGGGATAAGGATATTGCTACTGCAAACCCGGACTTTCTAATGTGAAAGATTTCCATCTCATGAGATAACTTACTTTGGGAAGCCGGACTTTCTAACGTAGAAGCTTCCATCTCATACTCATATCCACTTGGTGCTAAGCATAATTCTCTTTAAAGTCATATTAAGTCTTTGCTTAAGTTCATGTTCATGAAAGAATGTACTAGACACTCAAGTCAACATGGTATCATAATAGCTCATAGATTCATTAGGTAAGAATGTCCTTTCAACCTTAGAATCATCAATACGTGAGTAAACCTTTCACATCATATTCATAGTGTGTTCATGAGAATAGCCTTTCATTCAACATGACAATACTATCATAGTCATAAACATATCATACATAGTCATGTGCAAGGGTAAGGGAGAAAAATCTTACAACAGTACCACAATACAACAATAGTCATAAGATCTTCACTTTCTATGTGAACCATAAGTTCGTACACAAATTCTCATAAAGATGTACAAACCCTCATACCTTTCCCTTCAAGGGTCATGAATTACAATCAACCCAACCACATACAGTTACTACATAATATAGGTGGAATTGCATGATTCAACATCTAATACAACACAAACATAATCAATTGACATACTTCTAATATTAACCAACCCACATTATTAATTCATAATTCATCAATATGGGGGAATCATGGGTCCTTATAGAGATTTTTTTAATTATAAATCAACAATACTCCATCACTCCAATCATAATTCATCATAACCAACCATAATCAACCATAAATAAACAATTGAAAATGTTTTTGAAGAAGACCCATGACATAGATTAAAAACCCTAGGTTTGGGGGAAATTGGAATCTTAAAAACCAACTTTTGAGGGGACTCTATGGGTGGAAACTACCCATAAGATGAAAAGCATAAATACCTTGATTTGAAATCTCCAAGAAATTTGAGGAAGAACCTTTGAAATCCACAAAACCTAGCTCCAACTGTTCCTTTCTTCTTCTTTGAGTTTAGAGAGAGAGATATTTAGAGAAGAGGAAGTTTTTGATTTGATTTGGGTGTTAGAGTATAATGAGTTAGTCTTGGGAATTTTGACTTAAAAATAACTTATATACTACTCTTAAAAACACCAAAACGACCCCACTTTAATAGGACTTAACAAGGAAATGACTCAACTAACCTTCATTTAAGTCACCACATCAGGGACAACGAGCCACCTTCACGAGTCGTGGTGAGGACCACGACCTATAGTCCTGCCTGTGAAGGTGAATCAGTGGTCATGATTTTGGAGCACAATGTTCCCTCGCCCAAGGCATCTTCACGAGCCCCTTCAGGAGTCGTGGTGATGACCATGATCCATGGTCACACTCGTGAAGGGTGAGGCAGTAGCCATGCCTTTTTTGGGCCCTTAGCTCATAGTCCCAAGGCATCTTCACGAGGGGCTCCTTCACGTTTAGGTTCTAGTTTAACCTACCATTTTCCGAAGTGTTACATTTTTGTGGGTTTGCCTCATACTCGAAGGCAACATGATTCTATTTGGTTCATTGTTGATAGGATGACAAAATCATCCCACTTTATTCCCATTAAGGTTTCTCTTTCGGTGGAAGACTATGCTAAATTGTATATAAGGGAGATAGTGAAATTACATGGAGTTCCTTTATCTATTATTTTTTATCGGGGTACTCAATTTACTTCGCACTTTTGGAAGTCATTCCAAAAAGGGCTTGGTACTAAGGTGAAGCTTAGCACCGCTTTCCACCCTCAAACGGATAGTCAAGAGGAACACACCATTCAAACTTTAGATGACATGTTGAGGGCGTGTGTTACATATTTTAAAGGTGATTGGGATTACCACTTGACCTTAATAGAGTTTTCCTACAATAATAGTCACCACTCAAGTATCGGTATGGCTTCGTTTGAAGCCTTGTATGGTAGGAGATGTAGGTCTCCGGTTGGTTGGTTTGAGGTAGGTGATATTCCTCTTATTGGTCCCGAATCAGTTTATGAAGCTATTAAAAAAGTTTGGCTCATTAGAGAGAGGTTGAGGACGGCTCAAAGTAGGCAAAAGTTTTATACCGATGTGAGGAGAAGGGACCTAGAATTTG
The DNA here is from genome assembly GCA_029582685.1 of Solanum piurae. Taxonomy (NCBI): domain Eukaryota; kingdom Viridiplantae; phylum Streptophyta; class Magnoliopsida; order Solanales; family Solanaceae; genus Solanum; species Solanum piurae. The sequence continues at coordinate 52,539 of JAJOOO010002677.1, forward strand.
AAGTTGGTGATAGGGTCTATTTGAAAATCTCCCCTATGAAGGGTGTGATGAGTTTTAGCAAAAAAAGGAAATTTAGTCCCCGGTATGTAGTCCTATATCAAATTTTGAAGCGTATTGGGAAAGTTTCCTATGAAATGGACTTGCCAAATGTGTTGGCCCCGGTTCACCTAGTATTTCATGTTTATATGCTTAAAAAGTGTTTTGGGGACCCGGTGTCCATTATTCCTCTAGAAGGGTTAGGAGTTGATGAAAGCCTTTCCTATGAAGAGGTTCTAGTAGAGATCCTTGACTGGCAAGTCAAGAGATTGAGAAACAAAGAAGTAGCTTCCGTGAGGTTTTATGGAGAAATCATTTAGTTGAGGATGCTACTTGGGAGGCCGAGGCAGATATGATGTCCCGATACCCTCATCTCTTTCCTTCTACTCTTAATCAAGCTTGAGGTAAGTAGTTCCTCTTGAGTTTTAGTGTTTTGGGAGTCATGTGTGTTATATGAGATTTTCCATGATTTCCTTATGTTATGCATGTTCTTGATAAAATTCATGTTTAGTAAGAAAATGAGTTTTTCATGATTTATGTTCCTCATGTTGTTGTGCATTTAGTATGAGTTGCCTAGTTGACTTCATGAGATGTGTTGATGAACATGCTTTAGTGTGCTTTTGAGAGTATTGGCATATTGGCTACATGATGTTGTGTTGAGCATTATTTAGTAAGAGAAGGTAGTTCCTCCTATGAATATGAGAAATAGTGAGAGTCATGCATATTGGGTTGATGGGTGTAGTTCCTACTCCCTTGTATTGCATTAATTATGTTTTGAGATGGATTTGATGTTTCCTTCTTTAAATGATGCATTATTTTGATGTTTCATGCAACCCCGCGCCGCTAGTCTTGAGTCTTTAAATCCGTAAGGTGTCTATATCGTCATTCGATGACGAATGTTTCCAAGGGGGAGATAATGTAACATTCCGGAAACTAGTAGCCTAAACTAGAGCTTAACACAAGGATTAGAGTCATAAATAACTCCCGGTACTTAAAATAAATGTTTTTTCGTTAAGGTGTCAAGGTACGACCCCCAAGGACCAACCAAGGATCCTTGAGGAGGACACTAAAACCCCACAAAACTGTTCAAAAAGTAGTCATCCACGGAGGGACCTACGCCCCATAGGGTTGTCCACGCTCCGTGGGGGGAGGGCGTGGGTCAAGGGCTTGGATGAGGGGCTGCAGAACCCCAAACCACGGACCTGCAGGATGCCACGTGATTCCACTCACAAATCGAAGGTCCTGGGCCGTAGGTGACACCTGAAACTGCCATTTGGTAGTTAAGTCCAGGGGTCTTTTAGGGATTTCCTTTTTATTTAATGGTTATATGGTGTCGTTTTAAGCCTATTTTAAAAAACTATATAAGTATTTTTCCCACCTAAACTAACCCATCTAAAATCATAATTCCTAAATCCCCAAATCGAAACCAAATCCTCTCCAAAATCTTCTTTCTAGAACCCCAAGGAAGAAGAAGAACAAAATCAAGTTAAGGCTTAAAGAAGGAGGATTTTTAACACGAATTTGTTGGATTTCTTCACCTAAGGTATGGTAGTATTTTATTCATGGATAACTTTCATCCATGGAGCCCTCTAACTCTCAATTTCAAAGTTAAATTCCATAAAAACTAGGGTTTTCACTACAAGTAGTGGATTCTTTCTAAAAATATTTTTAATGATTTAATTGTCATATATTATGATTGAATTGTTTATTATTATGGTTTTTATGAGAAAATCTCCCATGAATCCATGAAATCCCCAAACCTTAATTTATGACTTTGTGATGTGGGTGAATTGTAGTGAGGTGAATACTATGAAATTGTACTTGTAGTAGTTTAGTATTTGAATCATATTACCATCCATGTATAATGTAGTAATTCTAGATATGTTGGTCGAATGTGATCTATAGTCCTTGAAGGGCAAAGCATGATAATTAGCTATGTGTGGGAGACTTGTGTATATGCATTTAGATCACCTTGAGAGTAAGGTGAATATACTATAATCTAATTTTCATGTTGATTGGATGGTTATCCTCATGTACACACTTAGGTATGAATATTATATAATGTGAAAGGTTTGTCACATGTAGTGATTCTAAGGTTGGAAGACTAGTCTCACCTAATGAATCTATGAGCTTTAGTATGAGTTATATGGATTGAGTGTCAAGACATTCTTCCGTAATTATGAAGTTAAGTCAAGACTTAACATGAACTCAATGGGAATTATGCTTAGCACCGAGTGGATAGTGATATGAGATGGAAGCCCTCATGATAGTAGAGGCCGGGTTTCTAGGAATAATCTCTTGGGATGGAAGCCCTCACGTTAGTAGAGGCCAGATTTTCTACTATAAATCCCCTTATCACATAATCTATGTGACCTCATAGGTCTTTAGCTAGTGGATCCACCTAAGCTAATAGTTTTTTCTACCTTAGGCAAGTAGGACAACCCCTTTTCTGTGTGGGGTAGACATCGGATTCCATGATTTAGCTCACATGGTCTATGTCGGTTAAAGCTAATCCCACTATGATAATATGAACTAGAATATTAGTTATGAACTAGAGTTACTCATTAAACTTTCCTTAGTGTGGGTAGGATTATGAGATCTTATTCATACATTGCACAAGGATACTTTGAGGGTATTTATGGTATGTTTCCATTATGATATGATGATCAATATGTTGAATATGCTTATGTATTATGCTTTTACAGTAATCTTCATGATGAATCTTAAACTTGATGAAGTGCATACTTTTCAACTAAAAATGTTCCTTTTAGCATGTTTTCAAGGTTTTTATGCATGGCTATCAAACTTAGTGCATTTTTGTAGTAACCCATATTTCTTTTACATTTTTCCACAAAGTGCAGGTTCTGGTGTATGAGGTGATCTTCCTTCTTTGTCAAAGCTTGGATCGACTATTCTCTTTGCTAGTGGTGAGTCCTCATGGATTCGAGGACGAGTGATATTTTGTAGTTCCTTTATTTCATTGTACTAGACTTTTAGATTTCTATTCTAAGGGCTATGACCCTATTTGAGACTTCGATTGTAATAGAGGGCTAAATGAGACAAGTCTAGACTTCCGCTTTACTTCTATGAAACTTAAAGACTTGAAATGCATTTTTACTCTTATTGTTCTAATTCTCTATGTTATGATATGCTAAGTGGCTTACATGGAGCCCTTTCGGTGTTCTATGTGCCTTGTTACATCTATGGGGTACCCTTGGGTCATGACAGAGAGAGGCTTTGTCTTACTTAGACTTGAGGAGAAGGCACCTGCCTTTTATTCTCGCCTGATGGAGTTCGGATGGGCTCCATTGACTGAGGCTACCCCTGCTGCATGTTTCGACTGGGTGAGGGAGTTCTATACCGTTCTACCTACAGTTCGCTGGGATGATCCCCATCCTTCAATTTGCATCTGGGGAGTCGACATCGCCCTGAATGCTACAAATATAAATGAGGTACTAGAGGTGCCTAAGGTCTCAAACGTGGAGTATAAGGCCAAGATAAGGGAGATGGATCTGGGCTGGTTGAGGGATACGCTGGTGGAGCCTGCGTGCAGGGACAAGGTATATTCTCCTACTACAGAGGGCATCACCAGCGTGGAGTGGTCACCAGATGCTAAGAGGTGGCTGCACTTCGTTACTAGGGGGATCCACCTGTCAGGCGAATCGCATCGACGTGACCTTTCCTTAGGCCTTGGTGGTGGCGTGCGCTGTGCAACGCATTGATCTAAATGTGGGGGTGCAGATTATCTCAGAATGGAAGATGTTCTACAGGGGCAACAAGAAAGACTTCTTCCTACCAGGACTTGTGACCGCACTGTGCAAACTGGCGGGGTGCCTCTGTTACACACTGATGATGTACTTCCTATGGATCACCCCCTTCACCTATTTTGGTTAGGCAGGGTTCTACTTCCAGGAGAAAGAAGAGGAGGACGGACAGGGTCGGTAGCAGTCAGGCAGTTGCAGAGGCGGACGACGAGGGAGGGGAAGACGGTGAAGGTGATGACACTCTTCCCTCCCGATCCCAACCCCCACTCTCAGGTGTACATGTGAAGGAGGATTTAGTGGCTGTCTGGAGGAGATTGGGACGTTCTTTTGCTAACACCACTCCGGTTCCACCCAACACTGCCCTAGAGGTGGAGATGCTATGCTGCGAGCTGTGCCAGGAGATGAGGAAGGGTCTAGAGAGGGATCGTCTGATTGTCTGGATATGGAAGATCGGGAAGATCATCTTTACTTGAGTTTCCCCCGGATAGGAGGTTCCCTTAGTCGAGAGAGGAGACTTCCAACACTTTACTTTCATGGAGCAGGCCGTGAATGGCCTGGTACCCCCGGAGGACCTCAACTCCGATGATGACACCTCCCAGTCCGAGCGATCTTGATTTGGCTTTTCGCCCCCTTCTTGGGCTTGCAATGATTAATACCTTCTTTTCATTTTTCCTTATATTTTTGTAGCACCTGGATGCTGGTTTTTCTGCCATTTTTTCCTGCTAAGTTTTATAATCTATATTCTATTACTGAGAACTGATTTCAATTGCGGGGATTACTCCATACACGAATAGGGTCTTTTTGGGTGACTTAGGAAAAATAGAGGAGCAGGGCTGAGATTTTGTCTCACCCTGTCCCGCTCTGGCGGGAGCATTTCCACCCTGGCAGCCTCGCTATAGAAGAAATAGTTTCGCCCTAGCGGCACAGACGGAAACAGTAACCAGGCTAAAATTTTCTGGAGTTTTTTCTCGTTTTCTAAGGTTCTCCCTTAGATTACCAGACTATAACTAGGCAATTGAGGATAATCCTCGTAGCTAGGATAGTAATTGTCTACCCCGAGTCAACCCAATGGGGTATACCAAAAATTTATTCCCATAATTTCAACACAAAATATATGCACCTACCCAGGATACGCCCATACCCTTACACGATTATTAGTTGGTCGCAACACACATCTAGATTCCATTTTAGAATCACCTCATATATTATCTAGACCCTCGCACTAAAATGAGTCAGGACCTTACTTTCACAATGAGTTTCACGATACTCAAGCAGTTACAACTTGCATATTTTCAACAATTAGGCCAACATATTGCTCATATCAAAGTCCAGACACGCATTTATTGTGCATATAATCATATCATCACATCCAAAAAAACACTTTTCACCTTCATAGTTATTTCAGACAACAAGAAGCACACATTCATTGTTTCAAGTTACCACTTCACAGACGAGTCCAAATTATTAGTTAGCTCGTTCCATAGATGACTATTGCTGGTCATCCATGCGTTTACACAACCTCTAGGGCCAGATACCAATTGGAACCTTCTTAGTTCCAATTTACCTTGCTTGTGTCCCATCAGCCGGGACTAAGGCATTCAGTTCATCTTGTTGAGATACCAATTGGAATCGGGAGATACCAATTGGAATCGGGAGATACCAATAGGACTCAACTCATACCACAAGCGACACTTGCACGAAAGGGGAGAAGAAACGAAATGACTCCCTAGAGTGCTTGATAGCTTCCTAAAGATTAGATCTGGATGTCAACACACCCATCCGCATGAGTCTACTCCACAATTGCTATTGTACAGAGAGACCGGTAACCTGGACTCTGATACCAATTTGTCACGACCCAACAAACCGAGTCGTGCGGGCACCTACTCTAACACCTAAGTAGGAGAACTCTTGAGTCCCAATAATTAAAACAATACGGTAGATTAAGAAAACTAAGATAAACAAGTTCATTGAGATTTTTCATAAAATAAGAGCTTTAAACGAATTTAGTTAACACTTGTAAAGTAATTAACACCCCAGGGTTCTAGTCTAAAAAGGTACAAGAGCTACTAAGATTACAAGGTATAAATAATTAAAAAATGACGCAGCTCCCATTACATGGAAGGAAAAATAGAAGCTGTTGGAGATTATCTTCGTCTTCACCTATGAGACATCACCATTCCTGCATCCAGACTAAACCAAAAATACATAGCAATAGTGGTATCACTACAAAACCACACGTACTGGTAGACATCATTGATCAACCCGATACCCACCGCATAATATAAAAAATTGACTAGAGAAACATGCAATAAGACTATTCGCTCCTCCACCTTTATACTTACTTGGCCTTACCAATTCCAGATGTTTAACATTACACTAGTATCCTTGACCCCATCGTACGTTCTATCAAGGCCCGCTAATCGTTTCTAAGCCAATACTCTACCGGATAATACATGTCCATACGATGACACAACACAACACCACCCTATTTATGAATAACAATACTCATTACCACCCTCCAAGGGTAACATGTAAGGACACCATGACCCTTGGTCTCTACTCACTGTATCGCCTTCTGATTGGAACCTAACCATTCCCAATCCATTATACAACAATTATACCCAAACTAATTTACCACACCGCAACCCACATATATATCTATATTTAATGCACAAATTAGTTATCAATTCAAGAGCAATATACAATTCCCCATTCCCAATAATACACACATATGACAAGTCAATGGTCCTCTCATGGGAACCATACCCAAACTGTTAGTGTGTCGGATCATGACACCCGTTCCAATATGTATGACGATATGTGACATCCGATCCAATGCAAGTTAGTCTGTTGGTATGTGACACCTGATCCAATGCAAGTTAGTGTGTCGGTACATGACACTCGATCCAATCATCACAATCATAATCAAAATCACATCCATAACATACAATACTCAAATCATGTAGTCTAGTACTCAAGTTCATGGCATGCATTGTTATAATAAATTCATTAGGTTTGTTTCCACTTTTATTGAATGTCATACACGTATGCATACCATACGCCAATCAATTGACAAACATTATACAATTAGGAAATCACAACAATCACCTAAACCCTATTCACGAACTAGGGCTTTCCCTTACGATATACGTCTGATGAATAACCTAGGAATATATATACAACTATTTCTCTTTGGTGCACGAAAGCCTACACATGATTCTACTGTCAACTCCAATATACTACATAGTGAATATTAGATTTATAACTACTCATTTAATAAAACCTATCCTACTTGGATGCCAAGCCGTTGAACAGAACTATAGCTCCAATTCTGGTTTTCGAAAGACAAGACAATGAATTTGAAAAAGAATCCAAAAGTTATCAATCTCCCACACTAGAAATCTCTTCCTCCTGCTTTCCCAAGCCTAGATCAGCCTTTGAAGGGTTTCTGGGGGTGATTCATGCATCTTTTAGGTGTTTTGGGAAAAAGAAAAAAATCCGACTTTGTGTTATTTATATTCTGTCTCGCTCATCCCGCTCTGGCGGCAACTTATCCCGCTGGAGCGCTACCGCCCTAGCAGCATCAAGCCCACTCTGGCAGGTTGGGAGATTAAATTTTCCCTAACCTTTTCCTTTCTTAATTAATGACGGTTTGGGTCGTTACAAGTACCCATGCTCCTTATGAAATGATTTGGAGGTTGTCGAGGTGAGTACCCGTAATCTTAAAGTAAGGAAGAGGCGAATACCCATTAGCTTTTATTAACTAGGCATTGAGGAAAATCCCTATTTCTTTAAAAATTAGTATGATTAATGAGATTATGTTATGAATTGACTTGTGTGGAGTGTTGCTAGATATGCCTTCCATGATGTAAGCTTGACCAGAGGTGGATGACCTATGTCTTGGCTAAGCTTAAGTGAGGTTACTTAAGGGAGTATTCCTATTTTATTATGATGCTTTATATTTATTGATAATGCTTATGCTTTATGTATTATGTTGACTAATGCTTATGTTTATGTTGTTTATGCTATCCATCATATTTAGTACTTGATTGTACTAACGCATACTCTTGCCTACATTCTTATCAAATGTAGGGTCCGACTCTCCCGCTTCACACATTTGTGGCTAGATTCCTAGAAGATTGTGAAGTGAAGCTTTAGTGAGTCTTCATTGTATTCGAGGATTGGATCACCCTATCCCTTTTTATGTATTTTTTTTTATTTTGAGACTATTGTATGGGTTGCGTCCCAAGATTTTTTATTTTCTTATGTTTAGAAAATTTGAGACAATGTCGTGTTAGACTTCCCCTTGCTTTTATAAAAGACTTTGATTGCATTTGAAAAGTTTTAATTTCTGCATTTTTTCTATTACTTTATGTTATGATATGCTAAGTGGCTTGTATGAGGCCTCTCGGGGTCTTATACGCCTTGTTACATTTAAGGGGGTACCCGTGGGTCGTGACAAATTTGGTAATTAGAGCAAGAGGTTTAGAATGATTCTAGGATATCTCAAACTATGTCTAGTAGAGTCTTGTTCATAAATGCGAAGCACGCCCTATTTTTTAATAGGAGGCTATTAGATGTTTCGGAAATTTCACTTTTTCACTTCTCTAAGTCGTGCCATGGAGTTTAACTCTATAAGTCTTTCTCCTAATCTATGCCTGATAGTTTTCAAGAAATGACTACTAGAAGGGCTAATGCTAAAAGGTTGTAGGAAGGCAATGTTGAGCAAGAGGTTCCTCCTCAAGCTCCTCCTCAAGATTCGATTGACCCATTGAATGAGAATGTGACTAATGCGGAGTTTAGGTCGACATTCCAACTATTAGCTCAAGTCGTGATGGCGCAAGCTAACATAGAGGTGGTAGGCCCCTGTGAGCCCAAGTGTGGGTATGACAACAACAAGAGTGAGAGATTTCACAAGAATGAACCTGCCTGAGTTTTATGGCTCCAAACTTGAGGAAGACTCTGAAGAGTTTATCAACGAGGTCTATAAGTTTCTTTCTATCATGGGTGTGACTTCGGTAGAGAAGGCGGAACTAGCCGCTTACCAACTCAAAGCTGTTGCTCAGATTTGGTTTAATCTGTGGAAAGAGGCAAGGCCAGTGGAAGAGGGTCCCATAGAGTGGGAAAGGTTCAAAGTGCTTTTCTTGACTGATTCTTCCCTCTAGAGATGAGAGAGGCCAAGGTACTTGAGTTCATCAACCTTAGGGAAGGAAATATGAGTGTAAGGGAATACAGTTTGAGGTTCACTCAACTATCCAAGTATGCTCCTTCCATTGTGGTGGATCATAGGACCAAGATAAGTAAGTTTGTGTCGAGAGTGTCCGACATGGCAGTCAAAGGTTGCCTCACGACTATGCTTGTTCATGACATGGATATCTCTCACCTTATGGTGCATGCCCAAAAAATTGAGGAAGAAAAGCTCAAGGAAAGATCTAGAGAGGCAAAGAGAGCAAGAGTGGATAATGGTAACTATTCACATTCTAGGTCTAGTGGATGGGATCGTTCAAGGTTCCATCAAAAGTTTTCCGAGCAAGGTTCTACAAATGCTCCTCCAAGGCCAAGAAATGAAAGGGTGTCTTACCCTAAACCCCAAGGAGATGGTGGTAAATCTTTAATGCCTACTAGTGCTAAATGTGGGAGAAAACATGAGAGGAAGTATCTAGCGGGCTCTAATGCTTGTTTCGGGTGTGGTGAACGGATAAAAAAATAAGGGATTTTTCTTTGGTTTCCAAGACTGATGGAGATGGTCATCGTAGGGCTCAACCCTATCCTTCATCCGATCCGAGTGGTTCGGGTGGAAATGCTCCTAAGCAAAACTATTTTTATGCTCTCCAAACTAGAGGTGACCAAGAGAGCTCCCCAGATGTTGTGACTGGTATGCTAAAAGTCTTCCATATAGATATGATGCTTCTCTTTATCCGGGTGCTACTTTGTCATTTCTGACTCCTTTTGTAGCTATGCGATTTGATTGTCTCCCCGAAGTATTTTTGGATACTTTTTCTGTTTCTACCCATTTTGGTGATTTTGTGGTGGCTAAAAGAGTCTATAGAAGATGTTTCATTTCCTTATCTGCTAGAGTTACTCTAATAGGTTTGGTAGAACTTGATATGATTGACTTCAATGTTATTTTAGGTATGGATTGGTTGCATTCATGTTATGCCTGTATCGAATGTAGGACTCGAGTAGTTAAATTCCAATTCCCAAATAAGTTTATCTTAGAGTGTAAGGGAGGAAACTCTATGCCTAGAGGTCAATTTGTTTCTTACCTAAAAGCAAGGAAAATGATTTCGAAGGGTTGTGTCTATCATATAGTGAGGATGAGGGATGTGGAGTGTGAAACTCCTGCTCTTGAGTCGGTCCCTATTTTAAAAGAGTTTACAAATTTTTCCCCCGATGATTTACCCGGTGTACCTCCCGAAAGGGAAATAGACTTTGGGATTGACCTTCTCCCCGACACCCAACCTATCTCTAATCCTCCTTATAGAATGGCTTCGATGGAACTTAAGGAGTTGAAGGAACTGTTAAAGGACTTATTGGATAAGGGTTTCATTCGACTGATTATCTCTCCATGGTCATTCGACCTAGTATCTCTCCATGGGGTGCTTCAGTGTCGTTTGTTAAGAAGAAAGATGGCTCACTCCAAATGTGTATTGAGTACCGCTAATTGAACAAAGTAACCATCAAGAACAAGTATCCTCTTCTGAGGATAGATGACTTGTTTGATCAACTCCAAGGGGAATGTTATTTCTCAAAAAATGATCTCCGGTCGGGTTATCACCAACTGAGGGTGAAAGAGGAAGATATTCTGAAAACGGCCTTTAGAACACGATATGGTCATTATGAGTTCTTGGTTATGTCGTTTGGTTTGACTAATGCCCCGATGATATTTATGGACTTGATGAATAAGGTGTTTAGACAATACCTTGATATAATCATGGTTGTGTTTATCGATGATATTTTGATCTATTCAACAAGTGAGAATGAGCATATTGATCATTTGAGGATTGTATTGCACATTCTCAAGGACCAACAACTCTATGCAAAGTTTAATAAATTCGAGTTTTTAATAAGGTACATAAGTTTCCTTGGTCATATTGTTTCAAGTACGTGTATTGAGGTAGATCCAGAGAAGACAGATGCGGTCAAGAGGTGGCCTAGACCTCTATCACCGACATATTTTAGAAGCTTCTTGGGTTTGTCCAGTTATTATAGAAGGTTTGTTGAGGGGTTTTCCTCCATTGCTTCTCCTTTGATGGCTTTGACATAAAAAAGGCCAAGTTTCTATGGTCCGAAGCTTGTGAGAAAAGTTTCTAAGAGTTGAATGATAGACTTACTTTCGCTCTGGTGTTGACCTTACCGGAAGGTATAAATGGATTTGTGGTATATTATGATGCCTCTTGAATGGGTTTCGGATCTGTGCTTATGCAAAATGGTAAGGTAATTTCCTATGCTTCAAGGCAACAAAAGGTTCATGAGAAGAACTATCCTACCCACAATCTTAAATGAGCAATAGTTGTATTTGCCTTAAGGATTTGTAGGCATTATTTGTATGGGGCCATGTTGATGTGTTTACCAATCACAAGAGCTTGCAATATGTGTTTACCCAAAAAGATCTAAATCTTTTCCAAAGAAGATGGCTTGAGTTATTGAAGGATTATGACATGAGTGTTCTCTCTCACCCTGGTAAAGGAAATGCGGTGGCGGATGCCCTTAGTCGGTTATCCATGGGTAGTGTTGCACATGTTGATGATGAGAGAAAAGAGTTGGTTCGAGATGTTCATAGGTTGGTCCGATTGGGAGTTCAACTAGTGGATTCCACCAAGGGTGGTATTATGGTCCATAATGGTTCCGAATCCTCGTTCATGACCGATGTGAAAGCAAAGCAATGTCTTGATCCGACCTTAGTATAATTGAAGGAAGCAGTACTAAAGAAGTCCATAGAGGCTTTCTCCCAAAGGGGAGATGGTGTCCAAAGGTACCAAGGCCGTTTGTGTGTTCCGAATATCGATGACTTGAGAGAACATATTTTATCCAAAGCCCATAGTTCTCGGTATTTTATTCACCCGATAACCACCAAGATGTATTGTGATTTGTGGGAGATCTATTGGTGGAATGCGATGAAGAAAGATATGTTGACTTTTGTGGCCAAGTGTCCAAATTGCCAACAAGTAAAGGTTGAGCATCAGAAACCATGAGGTTTATCCCAAGATATAAGCATTCCTACTTGGAAATGGGAAGATTTGAATATGGACTTTATAGTGGGGTTGCCACGAACTCGGCACCAATATGATTCAATTTGGGTCATAGTCGACCGAATGATGAAGTCGACACACTTTATTCCCATCAAGGTTTCATATACGACGGAGGATTATGCTAAGTTATAATTGAGAAAGATGGTAAGGTTGCATGGAGTGCCCTTGTCCATTATCTCCGGTAGAGGTACTCAGTTTACTTCACAATTTTGGAAGTCGTTCCTAAAGGGTTTTGTTACTAAAGTTAAAATTAGCACAAATTTTCACCCCCAAACCGATGGACAAGCGGAAAGGACAATCCAAACATAGAAGGATATGTTGAGGGCTTGCGTGATAGATTTCAAGGGAAGTTGGGATGACCATTCGCCCTTGATTGAGTTTGCCTATAATGATATCTACCATTCGAGTGTTGGTATGGCTCCATTTGAGGTTCTTTATGGTAGGAGGTGTAGATCACCTATCGGATGGATTGAGGTAGGTGAGGTTACTTTGATAGGGCCCGAGTTAGTTCATGAGTCTATTGAGAAAGTTCAACTCATAAGAGAGAGGTTGAGAATGACCAAGGTCGACAAAAGTCTTATGTGATTGTTAGGAGGAGAGACCTTGAATTTGATGAGCTTGATTGGGTTTATTTGAAAATCTCACCCATGAAGGGTGTAATGAGGTTTGGAAATAAAGGGAAACTTAGTTCCTATTTTGTAGGCCAATATCAAATCTTAAGACGTGTTGGAAGGGTTGCATATGAGCTTGATTTGCCAAATGAGTTGGCATCGGTGCATCCAGTTTTCCATGTCTCTATGTTGAAAAGGTGTGTTTGAGATCCGACATCCAGATTTCCCCTAGAAGCGTTAGAAGTGAAAGAGAAATTTTTTTATGAAGAAGTTTCAGTTGAGATTCTTGACCGGCAAGTTAAGAGATTGAGGAATAAATAGGTTGCTTCTGTTAAGGTGTTATGGAGAAACCTTCTAGTTGAGGGTGATACTTGGGAGGCGGAAGCCGATATGATGTCCCGATATCCTCATTTTTTTCCTCTTATTCTAGCTTGAGGTAATGAGTTCCTCTTGTTTTGCTTATGTTTTAAGTCATGTGTGTTTTATGCTTTCCCATGGTTTGCTTAAATTTGCATGTTCATGAAAATGCTTAAGTTTCTTATAGACTTCATGAGATGAGTTGGAGAACATGCCTTGGCTTGGAGTTGAGATCCCCTCCTTGAATTTGTGCTTTTGAGATTGAATTGCATATGAGCTCCATGAGATTGTGTTGAGAACTGTTTTTGAGTTTGGAGAAGGTAGTTCCTACTTAAGTGTAAGAAATTTAAATTTTCATGCATATTGGGTTGTTAGATGTAGTTTTTACTCCCTTATGGTGCATTGAGTATGTTTAGTTTGGAGATGACGTTACTCCTTAGATGTGTGCATTTAATTAGATGAGTTGCATGCATGATGGGTGCTAGTCTTGAGTCTTTTCATTTAGAAACGTGCTTAGAATCTCATTCGAGGACGAATGATCCCAAGGGGGAGATGTAACACCCCGGATTCGAGCTAGGGCTAGGTAGCCATTTTACAGAGGTTTTAGGTGCCATCCACAGTGGCCAACCACGACTCGTAGGTTGGACCACGAACCGTAGGTTGGTCCGTGGAGAGGGCGACCAAAACAATCCTCCAGACTAGGTCGACGACTGGACCGATGGACCGTAGGTGGGTCCACGGTCCATGATACAGGAGTATATAGGTTGGCAAAAAGTCTCTATCAGAGAACCATGGCGTGCAGGATGGACCGTTGGTCCATCCACGGTTCGTATGTGGGGGTTCCGTGGGTGACAATTGACAATTATTTTTAGGGACTTAAGGGTCCTTTACGATTTAAATTAAATCACTGTGGTGTCATTTTGCCTAGACTTAGACCACCTATATAAGTATTTTTAACCCCCAAAATCCCCAATTAAGTCATTCTCTCAAAATCTCAAAAGAATTTCCAAAACTCATCTCAAATATTCTCTCTCTTGAAGGTAGAATAAGAAGAAGGAGATTGAAGCTAGGTCAAGATCAAGTCTTCCAATATTCAAGCTTTTGTGGGATTTGTGACTAAGGTATGATGGCTTTTCATCCATGGGATCCTTCCTTCCATGGAGTCCCCTAGAATTCCATAATTCGATGAAGAAGTTCCCTAATTCTAGTTAGGGTTTCTTCCAATATTGTGGGTTATGATGAATGTTGATCCAACTGAGTGGATTATGATTGTTTATGATTTAATTGATAGAATTTCATTTATTTAGAATGAAATTACATGTACCAATGCCTATCCTATTATTTTAGGGTTGAATTGATATTATGGGTTTGATGCCATGTGAGGGAAACTCTATGGGTTAGATATATCCGTATAGGATTAATAAATTATGAATATAATTGCTCTAGATTGAAGCATATATGATGAATATGATGTTAATTTCTTGAGAGTAAAGCATAGATGATGATCATGAGATGTAGTGCTTTGAGAGTAAAGCCTAGACTATGCATTGTTGATTGTAAATGTTATGATGTGGAAGATATACTTCCTATAATGAATTGATAAGCATGGTTGAACGAATGCGAAAGGTTTACTAACATGAATGATTATAGGTTGAAAGGATTTCTCACCTAAAATGAATCTAGACTAAAACGCTTAATGAATATTGAGGCTAGAGGCAATTGCCCTTGACCTTCATATTATAGAATATGAGGTGATTCCCCTACTCCTTAGACGTGAATAAGAGGTGAGTCCCCACGTTCTTACTATGATGAATGGACATGGAGGCGAGTACCCATGCTCTTTATGAAATCACGTGGAGATGAGTACCCACATCATATGATAAGGTTGTGGAGGCGAGTACCCACAATCTAAAAGTAAGTAAGGCAAGAGGCGAATATCCATTATTCTTTATAAACTAGGCATTGAGGCGAATCCCCATGTCTTTAAAAGTAAGTATGATTAATAAGATAATGTTATGAATTGACTTGTGTGGAGTGTTGCTAGATATGCCTTCCATGATGTAAGCTTCACTAGAGGTGGATGACTTATGTCTTGGCTAAGCTTAAGTGAGGTTACTTAAGGGAGTATTCCTCTTTCATTATGATGCTTTATATGTATTGATTATGCTTATGCCTTATGTCATATGTTGACTAATGCTTATGTTTATGATGTTTATGCTATCCATAATATTTAGTACTTGATTGTACTAACGCATACTCTTGCGTACATTCTTATTAAATGTAGGGTCAGACACTCCCAATTCACACACTTGTGGATATGTTTCTAGAGGATTGTGAAGTGAAGCTTTGGTGAGTCCTCATTGTATTCGAGGATTGGATCACCCTATCTCTTTTTTATGTCTTTCTTTTATTTTGAGACTATTGTATGGGCTGCATCCCAAGATTTCTATTTTCTTATGTTTAGATGGTTTGATACAATGTCATGTTAGACTTTCGCTTGCCTTTATAAAATACTTTTATTGCATTTGAAAAGTTTTAATTCCCGCACCTTTTTTATTAATTTATGTTATGATATGCTAAGTGTTTTGTATAAGGCCTCTCGGGGTCTTATACGTTTTGTTACATATAGGGGTAGCCTTGGGTCGTGACACATACTACACTTGCTGCACTCTTTGTGGTGCAGATTGTATTTTTAATTTGAGTGAATTTCTTGGTGTTTGAGTCTGAGTTCAGATTATCTTGGAGTTCTGGTGAGCTGCTTGGATATTCTGCGGCCCATACCATTATGTATTACTATTTATTTAGGCTGTATTGGTATTCTGATAGGATATTTCTTATGGTTAGACTTGTCAAATAATTAGAGACTTGTATTGACTTTAGAAGCTATTGTACTTGTGACACTAAATCTTTGGGTGATATTTTAGTTTTTCTACATTTTATTATAAGGCCCTTAGACACAACTTCCAATACAAGTGTATACGATCGTACAATAGTATAATAACCCAACCAAGGGTTGGGATTGTTCCCACAGGGAGTTGTTTTGAGAATTAATAGAAAAATAAGATATAGTTCTAATTAGTCATAGCTATAAAATTATCGAATATAAACATATTAAATCTAAGGGGTGACACAAAAGTGTAAATTAACAATGGGGGTTTGTAACAAGTAAGCAAAAATCAGCAAAAACAGTGAAAATAAAGAAAGATACTAATAAGGAGACGGGATTCTTGGGATGTGATAGGAATACAGGATAGACTAAATCATTGGGTACATGCTTTTAGGAGTAAATTCATTGAGTGTTTGTGACTATGCTAAACTTTAAAGGGGATAAGCTCTCTCTCGAGCAACTTACCCCATTTCAAGTGGGTTCCTCTCGGACACCCACTTGCCGCATGAAGAACAACCTCCACCTTAACCCACTCACTCTCTCGAGCTGAGTGTGTGGATATGGGACTAGAGTTCACTCTCTCGAGCTGAACCTCATGTCGACCAACTCACACTGGCCATCTATGTAGTAGTCTTAGTTTTACGACCTCTCTCTCGAGCAATCCAAAAACACAAAGGTGATATCATATTTGCAGCTACAATTTCATTAAGTTCCACCACAACTACTAAATGAAATCACATCAAAACAACAAATAAACCACCAACAAGCAAGACCCAATAGATAATCTAACTCATATTCACAAAATCACACCCTAACAATTGGGGTTTTAGCTAGAAATGCTGAAGAGATAGAAATTTATACCAAAATGAGTTAGCATTCAAATGGGTATAAAGATTTAAGTCTCAAAACAAGTCAAGAATGAAGAATCCAAAAGACACAAGCCCAAATCCTTGGAGATTAAACCCTTTGAATCTTCAAGTTCTTTAAAACCCTCTCAAACTCAGAGAAAAAATAAACAAAGTACTATTCTATATGAAACTTATAATAATAGTTCGACCCTTAAAACTAGTACTCTAACTATTATTTATAGTTTTCACAAATTTGTGTTGCAGCGGATCATTCGGCGACATTAGTTGGAATCGCCTATCAACTCGGCGATTCATATTTTGGTGTAGTTCATCGCCGTCTTGCACCAACCTTCAGTATCATCATGCTCTGGGTCATTGGGTGACATAGTACTGCTTCGTGGAACTTCTTGATGATGCACCAACTGCTCCTTTTTCCGCCGACTTGATCATTTCCTTCAGGGCTCAGCACACTGGAACAAAAGGCGAAGTAAGGCCCTTTGGTGACGCGCCAAGTGGACTCGGCGATCCTCAAGCCTTCATTTCTTCGTTCCTTTCAACCTTTTCGTTCCTTTTTGCGATGTAGTGTCCATGCTTTCCTTCAAACTTCAAATACCTGAAACTTAAAGGTTTTCATCATATATTGAGATAAAATAACCATTTGAGGACACAGTTTCTATTAAAATATAGCCCTAAATGAGTTCAATTTGTGGACTCATCACTTACCTTTCAACAATTTTATGTTGAATTGGTTAACTTATTTGGTTGTCTTACCTATCGGTTTGGAACATAGGTACCATTACGACTTGTAATTTTGGGTCATGACAAATTGGTATCAAAGCCCTAGGTTCATTAGTCTCACGAGTACAAGATCTGAGTCAAGTAGAGTCTTGCGGATCGGTGTGGAGACGTACGTTACCTATCTTTGAGAAGCTATATGACTTTAGGAATCCTCATTATTTCATTCCTTATCATGTGTATGTAATTAGATTATATGGTCAAAACTTCTTTGTTATATTCTCTTACCAATGGTGAAGAAACATTTTCAAATTCAGGCTCAGTGGTAGGGGATAATGTTATCAGGTATAGTACGACTATGGTAAGGTTTGGAAATAACTTGGTAATGAGTGTTGTGATTTAAAGAATGAAATTGATAAGGTTGGAAATAGTAAAAATAGTTTGCTCGAGGTGTGGTTTAGACAAATATACTTGAATTTCATTTGAATTTATTAGGGTAATTCTATAACCCATGTTTACGGTAAGTGAATAATTCAGTAATGAAATGGTATAATGTTAATATCTTGAAGATAAGTGTAAGATTAGAAAGATCAATTGATCAAATAAAAAGATAGTGATTATGGTAAGGCTCTGAGTAGAAATTGAGTTAGGACAAGGAGATAAAATGTGATCATTTTAATAATGTTTGAGATGGTAAGAGTTCTTATAAGATTTGTATGGAAAATTTCCATTTTATCCTTTGGAGTGGAGGTATACTGATATACCGTGAGTTTATGGTATTTTTAATACATTTCACATAAGAGCTGTGTGTGTCTAGGGACATTTTGTATTAGTATTAATGCGTTTTTATCATGTTTTCAGGGAATAAGTTTGGACGCGAAAGTTGAGAGACATAGCTGAGGAATGTACAAAAAAGCCCATCTACGGATGTGATTCATCAGCCGTAGGACCATTCACATTCCGTAGATGATAATCGTAGATGGACTAGAAAGGCATGGAGGAAGATCAGGGAATTCTTGACCTAGTGTGGAACCACGGTTTCAATCAACGGACCCTAGATTGATCTACGGACCGTACTGTTGATCCGTCAAATGATTCAGAGAGGGGTTCCAATACCTGATTTTGAAGATTCTAAGTATGGAGCTACGGAGGAGACTCCATGGACTGTAGATCAATCCACGGTCCGTACTAGTGATTCATCGTTTGGTTAAGAGATTTAAAGATTTTGAAGTTAGAAATTTGCCTAAGTCCTGAGTCACGGAAGGGACCTACGGACCGTAGATCAGTCCACAGTCCGTAGGTCAGTATCGTCGATCAAAACCGCGTCCTGAAACATTATTTCCTTATTTCATTTCCTTTTTAGTTAGGACTTATTTTTCTATATATAGGGCATGTAAACCTCAATTTTGGGGTTAGATTTTATTACTTTTGTTCTAGTTTTTGGCTTTGGAGATTAACTTGCAATTTTAGCACTTCTTGATTTCCTAAGTTCGTTTTGAACATTTTGACTTTGAAATTCAAGTTGAGATTCTGGGTTTATTCTTCTCATTACGTAAGTTCATAATTTCTTCATCTAAAAATATGAATTGTGTTCTTGCTACTATGGGTAACTAAATCCACAACTAGGGTTGTGGGAACCATGAGCGATTAACAAAGTATGAATAGTAACTAAGTAATTCTAGAATAGTGTTATTGCATGCATTGATAATTCTTCTGTTTAGAAGTCATTTTAGCGGTTGCAAACGTTAGAACTCGCCTTGTTGTTACTTGCTGGACCAAGGAGGTAGTTAATAAGAAAAGAATTATCAACATAGATTTAGTGTGATACTATCTAATAGTCTAATGTCGATTGGTGTGAGGGTGAAAACTAAGCCATACATCGATGTGATGTCTAATATAGGGTAAAGGTAAGGGTTAGTAAATTATACACAAGTTGCAAGACCAAGGTGTAGGGTGAAATTCTCTAGTTGTCGGACCAAGGAATTAGAGATACCTAACTTATCACTTTGCATGTAATACACTAGGAAAGGATTTCTATTACTAGGATTACCGCATTATGAGCTTATGGGGAACACGTACACCCTAGTTACTTTCTCATCTTGATAACAACTAAAGTTTGAATCATGTTCACTGAATACTTACATAATTTCCTCAATTTGTTTCACAAATCCCCCCCTTTAATTACTTATTTTTGGAAATACATTGACTAAACGAATATAATCGTAAGTTAAGTTTAAGTCTAAACCATATTTCTCGTGGGATCGACCCTAACCTATAAGTTGGGTTCTTTATTTGATAACGATCGCTTAGACTTCTTTAGGGAGGTATAATTTAAGCGTATCAAATTTTGGCGCCATTGTCGGGGAATAAGGATTTTAGATTTAGTTTAACTACATTATTGAACTTTAGTAAAATATTTCCTAATTTTACTTTTTCTTTTGTTTTTTTGTTTCTCTCAGGTTCCTAGTCTAGTGTATGCCAAGTACACGGAGCCAAGGTGAACCACTTACTCCTTACGATCCAGAGAACAGAACTTTGCGGAGAATGAATAATCAAGGAATTCCAGTTAATCCTATCAGAGGAGAGTTAGGTGATGGTGTTGGGTTGCTTCCTCCGAGGGTTGGTGATGAGACTAATCAGGTTCAAGTTGAGAATTTACTGAGAGATGCAGTGATGATACAGGATCCACCAGGACCAAGACTGAGTGATAACTATAGGGTCAACTTTAATGCTGCTGAATTTGAAGGACCTCTTGTCCTACCCCCTTCGGGGCATACATTTGTGGTAACTAACAATTTGATGCAGATGCTTACAACGAGGGGCTTGTTTTTTGGTTTGGCATCGGAAGATCCACATGCTCACATAACCAAGCTAAGGAGTGTTTGCAAAAGTTGTGTGGGTCGACTGGACTTGGACATGTATGTCATTGGATTGCGAGTATTCCTTCTATCATTGACCGGCGATGCTGCCGTGTGGTTTAATGAGCTTCCTTATAACTCAATCTACACATGGGAACAACTGACTGATGTGTTCCTAGCAAGATTCTTTCGAGTGTCTAAGAAGCTGAACCACAAAGATAAACTCAACAATTTTGTAGCACTACCTGGAGAGTCTGTGAATATTTCTTGGGACATGTTCACTTCTTTCATAAGGGGTGTTCCGAATCACCGTATTGATGATGAGTCGCTAAAGGAGTATTTCTACCGAGGTCAGGATGACATCAGTAAGGCAGTGTTTGTTACTATTACTGGAGGTTCATATGGTGAGTGCACTTTTGAGCAGATTACGGAGAAATTGGATAAGATCTCTCGAAATAATAAAGTTTGGAGCACTAGAAGGTCGGATACTGGGAGGAACACGTTTTCCGTTCAAGCTACAAACAACCAGTCTGCAGATGAGATTCGTGAGGAGATTTCTCAGATTAGGACCGAACTAGGGTTGGTTTTGAAGCATGTGAGCGGAGGTGCGGAAAAGGTAAATGCTGTGAATTATTTGACTAGGAATGCACCACTGATTGAGGAGTGTTACTATGAATAGGATACTTATGCAGTGAATGATCAGACAGGGGGTTTCCGACCAAACTCCCAAGGTTCCAATATGGATAATTGGTGCCAAGGTCAAGGAAAACAAGGTCAGAACTATGGAAACTATAATCGAGAGGGTCAATATGTCCAGGATGAGAACTTCAATCGCGACAACAACTACAACCAGAACAACTATGGAAACAGAAATAATCGTGTTGGACCTTATGTTCCCCCTCAAAATCAGGAATCTGGTCCTAAGGAAGCGGGAAGTAATATGTCACGTATTGAGGATATGATGCAGAAGATGATGATGAGATTTGATGCAACTGATGAGAATGTGAAGGAGATGAGAAATGACTTGTCTGGTATTGGTAAAAAATTTGATGCCCATGCAGTGTCAATCAAGCATCTTGAGCAACAGATGACTCAGTTGTCAACTACAGTAAATCCACATGAACCTGGCACTCTTCCTAGCAACACCATCCAAAATCTAAAGAATGATGGGCATTGTATGGCAGTCACTACTCGAGGAGGGAAGCAAACCATTGATCCACTTATGCCGTCTGGGGTGGAAATTGAGACTAGTAAAGATGATGATGTGGTAGAGTTAATTGGAGAGTCTGAGAATGCGACAAAAAAATAAATGGAGTTAACTCAGAAAGTTGTCCCCATATCTAGACCTCCACCTCCCATCCCACATAGGTTAGTGAAGAAGACTGAAAAAGGCAAATACCAAAGGTTTATTAGCATGTTGAAACAACTCTCTATCAATGTTCCGTTGATAGAAGCTTTGGATCAAATGCCTGGGTATGCAAAATTTATGAAAGATATGGTGACAAAGAAGAGGGCAGTGAGCTTCGAAGATGATGATAGATTGCAACATTGTAGTTCTATTGCTAAAAGATCCTTTGTGCAAAAAAAATGAGGATCCTGGTGCCTTCACTATTCCATTTACCATCGAGTTGTTGCATTTTGCTAAGGCATTGTGTGATCTTGGTGCTAACATTAATCTGATGCCACTGCCTATATACAATAAGTTGGGTCTAGGAGATCCAAAACTGACTGCGATGCGGTCGCTCATGGCTGATAGAACTGTGAAGAGGCCCATTGGTGTGCTCCATGATGTACTAGTGAAAGTGGAGTCGTTCATCTTTCTGGTGGATTTTGTGATTCTTGACTGTGAGGTTGATTTTGAGGTTCCCATCATTCTTGGGAGACCATTCCTTGCCACTGGGCGCGCCTTAGTTGATATGGAAAAGGGGCAGATGAAGTTCAAACTAAACAATGAAGAGGCAACTTTCAATATCTGTAGGTCTATGAAGCAGAGTAGTGAGCTCCAATCGGTATCTGAGATAACATATAGAGTTGAGAGTGGGTCTGAGGTTCAGCTTGAATAAAGACTGGGTGGTGAGGCACTAGGAGCGGTCATGATGAACTTTGAGAGTGATGGTATTGAATAGTATGATAAGTTGGTCGCCACACTTGATAGATGGGAATATCGTTCGAAACCAAAGAAGCTGGAGTTAGACATGAAAAATCGTGAGTCCCCACCCACAAAACCGTCTGTTGAGGAGGCGCTGAAATTGGAGCTTAAGGCTCTACCATCACATTTGAGGTACGTATTCTTGGGAAAAGATGATACTTTACCGGTCATCATTGCGACATATTTGAATGGGCAACAAGCAGAGTGTTTGGTTTATGTTTTAAAGAGGTTTAAGAGAGCTATTGGGTGGACTATTACGGACATTATTGGGATCCCTCCTGGTAGCTGTTCTCATAAAATCCGACTCATGCCAGATCACAAGCCTAGTATTGAGCACCAGAGAAGATTAAATCTGCCTATACAAGAGGTAGTTAAAAAAGAGATCATCAAGTGGTTAGATGCCGGAGTTATCAATCCCATTGCAGATAGTAGTTGGGCGTGTGCTGTTCAATGTGTGCCCAACAAAGGTGGGATTACTGTGGTTCCTAATGAGAGAAACGAGCTTGTTCCGATGCGGCCCGTGACTGGATTGAGAGTGTGCATGGACTACCGAAAGCTAAATGCTTGGACAGAAAAAGGACCATTTCCCTATGCCATTCTTGGATCAGATGTTGGATAGACTTGCAGGTAAGGGTTGGTATTGTTTTCTTGATGGTTATTTGGGCTACAATCAGATTTCACTTGCCCTTATGGGACTTTTGCCTTCAAACGGATGCCATTTGGGTTGTGCAATGCTCCAACAACCTTCCAGCGTTGTATGATGTTGATATTCTCTGATATGGTGGAGGATACTATTGAGGTATTTATGGATGATTTCTCTGTGGTAGGTGACTCTTTTGATCAATGTCTGGATCATTTGGCTGAGGTTCTTAAAATGTGTGAATACTACAATCTAATGCTAAATTGGGAGAAGTGCCACTTTATGGTGAAAAAAGGGATATTTCTAGGTCATCAAATTTCTGAGAAGGGCATTGAGGTTGATAAAGCAAAAGTAGAGGTAATAGAAAAGCTTCCACCACCTATCTTTGTAAAAGGTGTTAGAAGTTTTCTTGGGCATGCAGGTTTCTATAGGAGGTTCATCAATGACTTCTCTAAAATTGCACATCCATTGTGCAAACTGCTCGAATAGGAGTATAAGTTTGATTTTGATGATATTTGTTTGAGAGCATTTGGAGAGTTCAAGGAGAAGTTGGTTACTGCACCTATCATTATTTCACCGGATTGGGGACAACTCTTTGAGGTAATGTGCGATGCAAATGGAGTGGCGCTTGGTGTGGTATTAGGACAGAGGCGAGAGAAAATCCTCCATCCTATTTACTATGCTGGCAAAGCTCTAAATGTGGCCCAGAAGAATTATACTAGGACTGAACAAGAGCTTCTTGCGGTGGTTTTTGCATTCGAGAAATTTTGATCCTACTTGTTTAGTACTAAGGTCATAGTGCATACTGACCATTCTACATTGAGGTATTTGATGGTGAAGAAGGATGCAAAACCGAGGTTGATTAGATGGGTATTGTTGCTGCAAGAATTTGATTTTGTGGTGGAAAATAGAAAGGGGACTGAAAATTAAGTTGCCGATCACTTGTCCAGATTAGAGGAAGAGGCTATGCTAAAGCTTGGTGATAGGGCTGAAATTAATGATGCTTTTCTAGATGAACATGTATTGGCTGCTTCTCATGATCTGATTCCTTGGTTCACAGACTTTGCTAATTATTTGGAAAGCGATTTGGTGCCCCCAAATTTATCTTTTCACCAAAAGAAAAAGTTTATGCATGATGTGAAGAAATTCTTTTGGGATGAGCCTTACTTGTATCAACGTTGTGCTGATGGGATTATTCGTCGATGTGTGCCCGAGGTTGAGATGTTGAGTGTAATTGAGGCATGTCATTCATCGCCTGTTGGTGGGCATCATAGTGGTATTCGGACTGCGCATAAGATTTTGCAGTGTGGGTACTACTGGTCTACCATCCACCAAGATGCTCATGATTTTGCCAAGTCTTGTGACCGTTGCCAAAGAATAGGAGGGGTTTCAAAGAGGAAAGAGCTTCCTATGAATCCTATCTTGGTGATATAGTTGTTTGATGTATGGGGCATTGATTTTATGGTCCGTTTCTGAGTTCCCATGGGGTGGAGTATATTTTTGTTGCGGTTGATTGTGTGTTGAAGTGGGTAGAAGCAGTTGCGCTGCCCAACAATGAAGGTAAAAGTGTCACCGCATTCTTGTAAAAGAATATTTTCTCCAGATTTGGTTCACCTAGGGCGATTATCAGTGATGAAGCTTCCCACTTTTGTAATAAGTTGTTTAAGGCGCTACTTGACAAATATGACATCCACCATAATGTAGCCACTCCTTACCATCCGCAGTCTAGTGGACAAGGTGAAGTGTCCAATAGAGAGATCAAGCAGATTTTGGCAAAGACTGTGAATGCTAATAGAAAGGATTGGTCAAGGAAGCTTGATGATTCTCTATGGGCCTATCGCACCGCATTCAAGACTCCTATAGATATGTCCCCCCTACCAACTTGTATATGGGAAGGCTTGCCATTTGCCGGTAGAGTTAGAGCATAAGGCTATGTGGGCGCTAGAGAAGCTAAATTTGGTTTGGGGGCACCACATCAAATCAGAGAATGAGTGGCTTGAATGAGCTTGATGAGTTTCGCCTAAAAGCTTATGAAAGTTCAGCTTTGTACAAAGAGAAGATGAAGAAGTATCATGATCAAAGGATTGAAAAGCGAGAATTTTTTGTGGCTGATGTTGTGCTTCATTCAACTCTAGGTTGCGCTTGTTTTCGGGCAAGCTCAAGTCTAAGTGGACCGGGCCAGTCTTAGTCACCCAAGTGCTCCCCTATGGAGCGGTGGAGCTTGAAAATAGTGAGGGAACAAGGTTCAAGGTAAAGGGGCAAAGGATCAAGATCTATCTCGGAAATGCGGAAAGTGTGCAAGAAGTTGTTGAGGCCTATTTTTTTGATGAAGTTTAAGTAATCAAGAGGCCTACGTCGTGCCGCGACATTCAATCAAGCGCTGCTTGGGAGGCAACCCAAGATGCAAAATCTATCCAACAATAGGTTCTTGTTTTCCGTTTAGTAGTTTTCTGTGTATATTTGCTTTTCTGAACTCATTTAGATAGATGCTTTATTTTGTTTTAGTGTTGGCTAGATATAGCATAGGGTTTGTGTCTAAAAAGTGTCAAGAAAATGTAAAAAGAAAGGCCTAATGGTTGCTACATGTGTAGGAGCGCAAAGAAAAATCTACAGAAAAAGGTATGGTGTTGAGGTCTACGGACTCCATCGACGGTCAGTGGTTCATTCCACGAACCGTGAATGGAATCCGTAGATCCCAGGTAAGTTCTCTAAACCATCTAAGTATGAATGTGATCTACGGTACCCATATACACACCATAGATCGACCCACGGACCGTAGATGGGGTCTCCTGGGTCCAAAACCCTTGTCTGCCCGAATTGACCCAAACTTCTTTTAAATAAAATCCCCTCTTTTTCAAATCATTCCCACTTCCGTCATTTTACTCCCAAACCATTTCTAAACCCCTCTAACTACTCCAATCACTCCATATTACCATAAGCCCACCATAAATCACCCCATTTCACAAAACACTGTCTCCTCCCCCAAATATATCTCATTCCCCATTTTCAAAGTGTTGGTGTCTGGGTTCGGTGCGAAAGGCGAGTAAAAGGTTGTTGGAAGTCTAGAGTCGTCTCACAATCACCCCATTTCCTTTGCTTGTGAGGTATCAACTTTATCCTCACTTTGAATTTCAAATTCATTGTTGTTATAAAAAGTCCAGATTTAGGTCTTGACCTTGGGTGTTTGATTGTATGAAATGCATGCTAAAATAAAACTATAAAGCACCCTTGGGACGATAGATTATGATTGTGTGTCTTTATAATGTATAAAATTAGTCTAAAAGTCTAAATGCAAGTTTCAACTTAGGGTTCCTAGTCTCATACGCAATTCATGTTGAAAATTGAGTAATTGGAACCATTAGGATGACAAATTAGCATAAATTGTGTTGAAATGCATGATTAGACTAGGAGAAATTATTGAAATTGGTAAAATTGGTCTTCACATTTGAAGCATGTCTGAGACCTGGTATAGATCCAAACAACAAAACCCCATCTACGCACTGTAGGTCAATCTACGGACCCTAGACTGGGTCTGTGGATGGTAACACATAGAAATCCCTCCAAGAATGGAACCACAGACGTGGACTACAGTCTGTAGTTCAATCTACGGACCGTTATGCACATCTGTGGTTCCCATCAGAGCCTAAGTTTTTGGGACCTCTAACCTACGGAGGGGATCCACGGACCGTAGGTCAATCTACAGACCGTAGGTACCTACCGTAGGTGACCACTATAGCCACTGTTTGATTTTTTTGGTTTTTGCTTTTGTTTGTTATTTCTTCTAAAAAATTTCCGAGTATGTTTTTATGTTATGTTAGTACTAATGCTCCCTCTACAGGTACCATTGTAAAGAGGAAATCCATAGCCAGCAAGGGCAGATCCAAATCTGTGGTGCCGACTATGCGGTAATCAATCAGGACACAGATACGGAGAAGGATCCCGAGAATGTTCCGTCCACTGGAAGGACATCACCCACAACACCTCGGGCTACTCGAAATCAGTCCAAGAAGGTGGTCCCTGACGTAGTCACTGCCTCCTAGTCTGATGAAGAGGATACACTGATCGGGTCACCGGCTTGGTCTGCTTCCGGTTCTAAGTCCACCTCTGCTACAGGGTCTTCTTTGGGGTCCACTTCCGGCTTCGCCACCGGCTCTAGTGCACATGATGGGGCTACCTCATGTGATGAGGCTACCAGTTCGGGAGAGGTGTCAGTGCCACCAACTACTGACCCTTCTCCAGTTGCTGAGGAGCCAAACCGGTGGTACATGGAAGGCCAATGGAAAATCTATAGGGATACCAAGATGCTAAATGAAAAGGAGAAGATGGCTAGGCTGATTACTGAAGAGCGCAAAGTTCTCACGGGGAGCTTACACACTATTCCCTCCATCCACTAGCTTTTTTAGCTTCACAAGTGCGATTGAATGGCTCGGAGCCCCGGGACTTATAGTGAGGAGATTGTGCGGGAGTTCTATGCCTCATATGCTGCCGCTCTCTGCGGGTCTATCGATAAGAGGCCCAAACCCATAGCCCAGGACCCTCTCACTTCTACTCTGGTCCGAGGATTTTCGATGGACATATCACATACCACCATCAGCCAATTCCTCTACAGCCCTGATCCTGATCACACTTGGGCACTCAACACAGCCGAATTTGACTACAAATGGGATATAGTAAGGAGTGGAGCCCTCCAGCATAATGTCGAATAGAGGGAGGATGTCTTACTTTGGCTGGCCAGGTACTTCACTGTGGATGAGAAGTTGCGCCAGCAGAGGATGCGTGAGAGTGTTGCTAGGGCATCTAGTTTTGTGCCTGTTATAGAATTTCCGACTATTGAGAGGGATGATGTGAGCACCACTGATGGTGCATTTGGAGTGATTGAGAGCACTACTGAGGGTGCTAGGATAGATGATGTGGGCACTACTGAGGGTGACCTAAGTGTTGTTCCAGTGGGATCTGGGAAACTAGACTCACCCGCTTGTTGATAGTTCATCGGCGCTATGCCCCACAGGTTTGCTTCACCCAATCCATTACTTTTTACTATTTTTGTGTGCATTGGGGACAATTGCACCTATTTTGTTTTGGGGTGGGGTAAATGGATCGTGAGTGATAGGGTGAACTCTGAGTAACCCAACTCATAATCCTCTCTTGGGGTTTTCTTGCCTGTGTTCTTTTCCCCCAAGAGACTGCTTAATTTCTGTTGAACCGACATGTGTTAGGATTTTATGTGTAGAAGAATGATAAAGAATGGATCATGATGGAAAAACCTTATTGAAAAAATAATAATCGTCCAAAAAATGTGATATGTGCTAAAATCTTCAGGCTAGAACGAGTTGACTGTGTTGGTTCTGAGTGTGACATGATAATGAACCAACTTGATGGCATGACTTAAGCTAAAACTTGAACTGGGTAATCTGATAATGAAACTATGTGCCAAGAGTGTGTGAGAATAGTCAATTGTTCAAACAGTTTGTGTGCCGATCTAGAACTTGCCCGGTTAGTCCTGCTAAGACAATCTACTGTAGAGGCTAGGAAGTGATCATACGCCCTTATTCTGATAAGCCCACAAATTACCTAAAAAGAATCCAACCAAAAGAAATAAATGATCCCCTTGATCCAAATGCTTTGAGCCTAAATTAGACCATTTCTTTTTAACCCCCTAACTCACATTCCCATAATCTACTGTATTGACCCCGGTCCCTCCTCGGACATGTGCAGCTCGACTTAGGCCAAAAACCTAAGCTGAGGGTGACTAATGCAAAAAGTGATCTCAATCTTGGTCTGATCCAACATCGGGTATTTTGCACCTCAACCAATGGAAAATCCATAAGTTGAGGGTGGCTATGAAAGAGGAAACCAGAAGAAAAATGGGTATGAAAAGAGTTTGGTGTTGAAAAAGAGAAAAAAAAGAAAAGATAGGAGAGGATGTGTCTTGTTGAAAGCTAAAGAAAATAATAAAATGCAAGAAAAAGAAGAAAGTGAAAAATAAAGATCTACATAGTTTAAAGTCACATCTATGGTTGAAGAGAATCAAGGGAAAAAAGGTAAAATGGTAGGATGTCAAGAATAGGGCAAAAAGTGGTAGAAAGCCTAATGTAATGTCAAGGAGGGTAGAAAGTCACTAAAGAGTATCCAAATGTACCACACCTGACCCTGAGCCTACGTTACAAGCCAAGAAAGTCCTGTAGTGATCCTAGAAACTAGTTTGGAGAGTCTAAGCAGTGAAAATAAGGGCAAGCCTATGGTATTGAGCACTAACTGTACTTGAAGTTACTTTTGAGTGTAGGTGTTGAATGAATCCTTGTACTCAAAATCATATTCATTGTGTGAAAAATGGATTTCGTTTGAAGTAAGGGCACTAGTTACATTGTCGGAAGTTGGTACCTTGGTGATAGTAAAACAGTGTATGTTGTGTGTTGGTTGGTCGATCTTTGTCATGTTTGGATCCGCACAAGTTAGCTTGTGGAGTCTGAGAGAAAATATTTGCACCCAAAAAGAGAGTTGAGGTAGAGGGACATGTGATTGCTTGTGCTTGAATTGCTTGCTTCTATACAAGTGTCATTTAGAGTCTTAGTGTGTCGTTTGAGGACAAACAACGAATTTAAGTTGAGGGTGTTGATATACCGTGAGTTTACGGTATTTTTAATACATTTCACTTAAGAGTTGTGTGTGTCTAGGGCCATTTTATATTAGTATTAATGTGTTTTTATCATGTTTTCAGGGAATAAGTTTGGACGCAAAAGTTGAGAGACATAGCTGAGGAATGTACAGAAAAGCCCATCTACGGATGTGATTCACGAACCGTAGGTCCATTCACATTCCGTAGATGATGATCGTAGATTGAATAGCAAGGCATGGAGGAAGATCATGGAATTCTTGACCAAGTGTGGAACCACGGTTGCAATCGACGGACCGTAGATTGATCTACGGACCATACTGTTGATCCGTCAAATGATTCAGAGAGGGGTTCCAGTATCGTCGATCGAAACTACGTCCTGAAATATTATTTCCTTATTTCTTTACCTTTTTAGTTAGGACTTATTTTTCTATATATAGGGCATGTTAACCTCGATTTTGGGGTTAGACTTTATTACTTTTTTTCTTGTTTTTGGTTTTGGAGATTAACTTGCAATTTTAGCAATTCTTGATTTCCTAAGTTCGTTTGGTAGATTTTGACTTTGAAATTCAAGTTGAGATTCTGGGTTTATTCTTCTCATTACGTAAGTTCATGATTTCTTCATCTAAAAATATGACTTATGTTCTTGCTACTATGGGTAACTAAATCCACAACTAGGGTTGTGGGAACCATGAGCGATTAACAAAGTATGAATAGTAACTAAGTAATTCTTGAATAGTGTTATTGCATGCATTGATAATTCTTTTGTTTAGAAGTCTTTTTAGCGGTTCCAAACGTTAGAACTCACCATGTTGCTACTTGCCGGACCAAGAAGGTAGTTAATAAGAAAATAATTATCAACATAGATTTAGTGTGATACTATCTAATAGTCTAATGTCGATTGGTGCGAGGGTGAAAACTAAGCCATACATTGATGTGATGTCTAATATGAGGTAAAAGTAAGGGTCAGTAAATTATACACACGTAGCCGGACCAAGGTGCGGGATGAAATTCTCTAGTTGTCGGACCAAGGAATTAGAGATACCTAACTTATAACTTTGCATGTAATACACTAGGAAAGGATTGCTATTACTAGGATTACCGTGTTATGAGCTTATGGGGAACACGTACATCCTAGTTACTTTCTCATCTTGATAACAACTAAAGTTTAAATCTTGCTCACTGAATACTTACATAATTTCCTGAATTTGTTTCACAAATCCCCCCCTGTAATTACTTGTTTTCGGAAATGCATTGACTAAACGAATATAATCGTCAGTTAAGTTTAAGTCTAAACCATATTCTTCGTGGGATCGACCCCAACCTACAAGTTGGGTTGTTTACTAGATAACAATCGCTTATACTTCTTTAGGGAGGTATAATTTGAGCGTATCATATACTGAAGATAATTTGAAAATTTTAAGGTTGATGGCATGATGACCATGTTGATATCTATTTGATAGAATCCACAAGGTGGATTAAGCCTAGTACATCAAGAGATTATAAAAAGCTAAATTGAATTTCAGTCAGCAATGACACTTTAATGGAGGGTTCATGATAAATAGTGATAAATTTATATTGCGAGGAGCCTTTAAGATATCAAATTGGGGATTAGTAATTTTAATTGAAATTAAGAGGGGAAAAAGATTCTTTAGTTAAAAGATATTGGAAGGGATACTTGTATGAAGCTATATGAGGAAAACTATAGAGATGTATGCATAGTAGTTATGAATCGCTATATAGATCATAGACCAATAAGTGGTGATGGGAAATTTTTCATTAGTAAATAACTAATTGTATTGAGGTAATCAAGGTTGTTCAAAGTATCATTCGATACGCTCTCAGTTGACTATAATTTTATTTCGAGTGTGGATCTACTTCATTTTATGTAAGTACGTACCTTATTTTTTATTTGAATATGCTTTGTGACTCTTCTCCTATGACTACATATTCCTACACTTGCAGATGGTTCTTAGTGGTGGATTGATTACATTGATCTTATATTATTGATTTGGTGGTACATGACACGTGGACAAACTTAGTTATTTTGAAAATAGTAGACTTAAACAACATTTGGATATGGATTGAATTTTTCACAATCATTCAATTTATAACTATAAGTCAAAGACGCTAACCTCAGTGTGTGAGGTAATCCTAAATTAAAGTGGAAGGAGACTCTCAATATCTACCTAAGAAGGGTATTTCGGTGTTTGAAGTCTCAGTGCATGACTTAAAAAAGAAGAGGAAAGTAATGCCTTACCTATTTAACTTATGCTCGTCGTACTAGTGCTAATAAGTTTTCAAAGATGTTCCATGTGAGCTTGATATTGAATTTAGTATTGACTTAGAGTTAGACACTCTGTCTATTTCTATTATTTCTTATTGAAATAGTCCAGTGGAATTGAAAAAAATGGTAACAAGACTTGTTAATTAAGAGATTTATTGGATCAAGTGTATATTTATTGTGTGTTTCTATCGTACTTGGATTCCTTTATTATTATATTCATTGATGATATATTGTTATGCTCCCATAGTAGGAAGGATATCGAGCGTCAATTGAGGATGGTTCTTTCTCTGAAGAAAGATTAAGTTTTATGCATATTTTTTTACAATGTAGATTTCCGTTAGTTTGGTTGCATATTTGGAATGTGTAGTGAACAAGAAGGGTATTATGGTGGATTCCAAGAGGATTGAAGTAATTGAGAATTGGTTCTGACCTACTTCAGTTATGAAAATTGGAATTCTTAAGCCTAGTTGGTTATTATCGATGTTGTTCTTATTTGTTGAATCCACATTGACTAGATTGACTAAGTAAGTGACTTTTCAGTTGTTTGATTTGTGTGAGGTGAGCTTCCTAAAGCTCAAGACTATATTTACTACTACTTTGATTTTATCCGTGTAGAGAGAGGATTTTACCGTATATTGAGATTCTTCTTGTATTGGTACTGGTTGGGTATTCATATAGAATGGGAAGTTATAGCTTATTCTTTGAGATAACTGAAAGTTCATGAGAAGAACTGTCCTAGTTAAAGATTAAACTTGGCGGTGGTGGTGTTTGCATTAAAATTTTGGAGACAATATCTTTATAGTGTGTATTGCAAGGCGTTTCAATATATACTCACTAAGAGGATTCTAAATTTAAGACAATGAATATGGTTAGAATTTCTCAAGGACTATGGTATGACTGTCATTTATCATTTTGGCAAGGTGAATGTGATAGTAGATGCCCTAGGTTGAAAGACGGTGAGTATGGGTAGTCTACCTTTTTTACATGTGGAGGGGTGTCCTTTGTCTATGAATGTCCAATCCTTATCCAATAACCTTATGAGACTTGGTATTTTAAAACCTGGTAAAGTTTTTGGTTACATGGGGATGAGGAAATTCTTATTGGACCAAATTCGAGTTCGATAGTTTGGAAATGAAAGTTTGTGTAGGATTTGAGGCAAGGTGTTACAAGGAGAAGCCAAGGAGGAAATTCTTTATGGTGGGGGAGTTTTGAGTATAAGTGGTCACATGTGTATTTCTCGGGCATGTCATTTGATCAAGAAATCATGGAAGAGGCACATAGTTTGAGGTATTTTATTCATTTGTGATAACAAAATATATCGTGACTTAAGGCAACATTATCGTTGATATCATATGAAGAGTGACATAGTTAAATTTTTATCTCATGTTTGAATTTTTAGCATGTGAATTATGAACACCAAAAGCCTGTAGGTATGACTTATATGATGCTTATACTAGAGTTGAAGTTGGAGTAGATCTCTATGGATTTGTGGTAGGGTTGCCACTATCTTATGTAAGTTTGATGCAATATGGGTTATAATGGATCGATTGGCCAAGTTTACATATTTCATATCAATTCAAATTATTTAAATTTTGGATAAGTTAGCCTAGAGCTACATTTAGGAGATAGTTTGCTTGTATGAGATTCCCATTTTTATTATTTCTTCGAGGTACATAATTAACATCTCATTTTTAGAGGTCTATGCCAAAGAAATTGCGTACTCAGGTGGATCTTAGTACAACCTTTCACCCTCAGATTGATGGTGTATTAAAATTGACTATTCAAGTCACTGAGGATATGTTACAGACATGTGTGATCAATTTTGGTGGTCATTGAGATAAATTTTTGCTTTTAGTTGAGTTGCATACCATGACAGTTGTCCTTCGAGCATTGAGATGACATCATATGAAGTGTTGTATGATAGGAGATGTCGATCTCCGATTAGTTAGTTTGAGACATTTTATGTTAGGCAATGGGTGCAATTTTTTTGAGAGAGTGCATACAAAAGTTCAAATTGATTTATAATAGGTTTCATTGGGTTAGATGTTAGAGCAGACAAAACTGTTAAAAAAAATTAAGAATCGTGATTTAGAGTTCATGGTTTGAGAGCAGGTTCCACTATAGGATTCACCCATGAATGGTGTTATAAGATTTGGGAAGAAGTACAAGTTGAGTCTGAAGTATAATTGTCCTTTTTTAGATTAATTAGCGTATTGGTGAGGTGACTTTACAAGTTGGTTTTCCCACTTGGTTTGTCGTATGTTCATCCTATATTTCATATTTCAATGGTAAATAATTTTTATTAGAAAGGTGCTCGTGTGATTCAATGGGATTGAATGTTACTTGATAAGATTTTACATTTGAGAAGGAGCGGGTAACCATCTTGGATAGGCGAATTCAAAAATTTAGTGCGAAAGAAATTGCTTTAGTAAAGGTTTAGTGAAGATTACCTAAATTAAGAAAGTACTTTGAAGACTAAGTCATACATGCATACTAGATATTCTAGTGTTTTTAGCGTTCAAGAACATTCTATTATTTTACCGTTTGAGGACAAACACTTCTTTTAGTGGTAGATGATGTAACGACCTATTAGGCCATTTTGAGTATAGAACTGTTTTGACTCTTCCCGTAATTTTGAATTTGGGAATTCTAATCTATTCAATAACTACGGTTTTTAATTGGTGGATATTTATTAAATATTTAGTTAGTAGTGCTTAAGGGGCCAAGTCCATAATTTACTTAATATGCTATACCACTTTACTCATATGTAAATAATTAAATTAGAGTTAAATTGGGTTGATATTATTTGAGAGTCATAGCGGCAAGAGCCAAAGAAAGAAACCTCGGCGGCGGAAATACAACTACTTCGGGTAAGGATTTCTGCTAAGGAAAAATGAGGTCGTGAATTTGAGGAATTTTAATTCATTCTTGAATTTTGTAATTATTCCATTCATTATATTTTGCGGAAATTCAGATTGTTTGGTAGCTACAGGCTAACACCAACAACAAATATATATATAAATAATAATAATAACTATGGCATGTGATGGACGGTAGTGTAGGATTCGTTTAGACTAAGGATAGTATAGAGTTGTGTGTTGGTTACTGATGAGTCCTAGATTTGGACTCATTTAGGTCTTCATTTATATAGATTTAGTGTCCTCAAATGCTTATTTTATGCCAATAACAGATGTAAAACCCTTGATTTCCAAGTATATGGATTGAGGAACAAAGCAAGAACACTAATTTGCAAAAAGGAACAAAGCGAGTTGAAAGAATGAAGAAACGCAAGCATGATGATTTCCGAGTCTGCTTGGTGAGTCACTGAATGGCCATTTGACCGCTTCAAGTTCAAGTGTGCCAAGCCCTGAAGGAAGAAATCAAGTTGGCGATGGATAGGAGTAGTCGGTGAATCACCGAGTAGTTCCGCGATGCAGTGTTGGATCACCAAAAATTATAGAACTTGAGGATGCTGAATGCCAAGGAAGAAAGGCGATAGATGTGACCAAAGGGCGGCTCACCGAGTTGTTCTGCGAGCCTGACTTACTTTGCCAAGTTGCTATTCGCAGCATATTTTTGGTGACTATAAATACATTTTTGAACATTTAGTTTAGTATCTATCATATATAGATTTTGGAGAATATCATAAGCTTCTTAGACTACGACAAACTTTCTTTAGTTTTTGCTAAGGTTTGAAGAATTGCAGTTTTTCACTTTTGAGAAATTGGAAGTGGGTCTTTGAGATTCTTCGAATCGGATCATTGTAAAGACGAAATCAATCTTACCTAGTTGATGAAAACTCAATTTGGTAACGATTTTTATCTTTTTATAATTCTAGCTAAAACCCCAATTCTTGGGGTGTGATTGTGTGATTACAGGCTGATTTAGCTTATGAGTATTGCTAATTGTTAGTTTAAATGTTGTTTAGAAGTGAGTTCAATCAGTAATTGTGATTTAATTTAAGAATTATAGTTGCAAATGTTGTTCTACCCTTGTGTTTTTGGCTTGCTCGAGAGAGAGGTTTTAAAACTAAGCTTATTGATTGATGGTCAGTGGGTATTGGGTTGACATGGGTTCATCTCAAGAGAGTGAATTCTAAACCCAATCCCACACATTCAACTAGAGAGAGTGAATGGACTGTGGTGTGGGTTGTTTTAATTTTGATTGCTTGTTGATGTTCGAGAGAAATCAACTTGATTCGGGGTAAATTGTTTGAGAACATTTTTACCTCCTTTATAGCCTAGTTTACTCACTAATATCTAGCTATTTTCTAATAGTTGCAATTACCCATTTGTCTGTATTGGCCTATAATCGAATCACATCCCAATAACCCATCTCATTATTGCTATTTTGTATTGATTGCCACTGTTTGTAGTTGATAATCATAACCAAAATCTCCCATTTGACATTTGTGTAACTCCCTGATTTTTATGATGTCTTTATTCGATAATTTCTATTCCTATGACTGATTTGACCATATTTGTACTTCCAAATTGACTCTCAAACACATACCGCTCCCTCTGGGATTCGACCCCAACTCATTTAGTTGGGTTATATACTGATTTACGATCGTTGAACACCTAGAATTGGATGAGGTGTGCTTGAAACGTTAAATCAAAATGGCACTGCTTCCAGGGAGTAGTAATGTTTGAGATTCTATTGGTGAAGTTGAATTTTGTTCTTTTTAGTCATAGTTGAATCTACTTACTTTCAGTTTTTGTTTGTGTGTTGTTGTTGTTAAAACAGAGGAAATGAGTGT
Source organism: Solanum piurae (assembly GCA_029582685.1). Taxonomy (NCBI): domain Eukaryota; kingdom Viridiplantae; phylum Streptophyta; class Magnoliopsida; order Solanales; family Solanaceae; genus Solanum; species Solanum piurae. Next base: position 89,335 of record JAJOOO010002677.1, read on the forward strand.
CAACAGAATCAATGGTAGCCAAGTGGGCCACCAAAATGACATCGACAATCTCAATGATGTCAATGAGCTGAATGCTAATGACCCTAATCTTGTGGGTGGATTTGGTGCCATTCGCTTGCCTCCAGCTGAAGGGAACACGGTGTTCCACATTACAAGCACCATGTTGCAGCTCTTGCAATTGAAAGGGTTGTTTGGTGAGTGTGCTCATGAGGATCCCCATGAGCATATAAGGAACTTTGTTTATGTTTGCGAGTGGTTCTCCTTCAAGAACATATCCCAAGAGTCGGTCCAATTGAGGTTGTTCCCATTTTCTTTAATGGGAGAAGCATGTAAGTGGTTGGCTGAATTTTCAAGAGACTCCATCACTTCGTGGGAAAAGCTTGTCACCGCATTTCAAGTGCAATTTTTCCCCCCTTCTAAGATGATGACACTTAGGGACAGCATCCAGAGCTTCAACTATTTGGAGGGTGAGCCAATCCATGAGACTTGGCAAAGATTCAAGAAGTTGGTGCTACAATGCCAAACTCATGGTTTGCCCGACAACATTTTGCTGCAATACTTTTACCGAAGCCTTGATTCGGTGAACAAGGGGGTAGCGGACCAACTTTCTCTGAGAGATTTAATGCAACAACCTTACATTATAGCTGCCCAGCTCTTGGATGGTATGACCAAAATTAATTGGGCATGGTACACCCGTGAAGATCAGGTCTCCCTTCTCACTTTTAAATTGACCGAAGAACATATTGAAAAGGATCAAGAGAGGGACCAAAACATGGCAAAAATGATGACTCAGTTGGACATTTTATCCAAGAATGTTATGGGAGCTGGTGCTAGAAGTGTAAATGCTATGGGTTTTGGGTGTGTAAACCCCGATGAGGCCAAGTTCGAAGTGTTGTATAACAAGAAGGTGAACTTCCTAGCCAACCAAGGAGTTGGTTATCATGCAAACTACCCGAGGTAGGGTGGTAACTAAGGTTGGAACAATGATGATGGCTGGAGAGATCGTGATAGAGAGTGGAGGGATCCTAACCCCACTTAGAAGGAAAAAGAAAGGGAGAAGGATAGGTGCATTCCTCCCCACGAGCATTAAAAGCCTAGAGATTCTGAGGGTGGCCGTTCTGAGTATATGCTCTCTCGTATTCTCTACAAGGTTGAAGAGTGATAAAATTTTGAAAGAAATGAAGGAAGATGTATCAACCCTTAGCTAGATGGTTACTTCTCATTCTATCTCTATCAAATAGTTGGAGACCCAAATGGGTCATATTTCTTCTCATTTAAACCCGAAAAAACAAGAGGGTTGCCTAGTGACACTGTGGCAAACCCCAAGAATGAAGTTTGAGTGAGGACTTGCGTCGTGCCACAAGTTTAACTAAGGCGCTTCTTGGGAGGCAACCCAAGTTTTATTGCTTTCTTTTTGTCTTTGAAATAATCGTGTGTTGATTGTGCAGGTCAAAGTGTAGAACGTGTTTGAAAAGTGCAGGTTGGCGAGCAAAATGTCCAGTCGGTGACTCGCGGAAGAGGTCGGCGAGCCCGACTTGGACCGCCATTGGACTCAAGAAATCTGAAGATGGAGTCTATAAAACTAGGCGAGCCCATAGACTAGTCGATGAATCACTGAACGGGTCGTCGATCTCGACTTTGTCCACCGTTTGGACCCCCACATTAAATGGAGGTCATGTAAAACTCGGCGAGGCAAGTACACACTCGGCGTGTCGCCGAGTGGTTCGGTGAGGAAAATTAATGTTGCCGAAAGGGTAAGAGCTGGACGGTTTTTAACAGGCCAACGATTTAAAAGTTCAAACTCTTTAACATTGCCTCACTTTTTAACTTTATACAATCATACCTGCACTATATTTCCAATATTTTTGCATTTTTACCGCTTTCTATTCGTTGCATTTGTGTTCGGAGTTGGATACTTTGTCACCTAGCTGTAACACCCCTCAAAATGAAGTAGGATAAAGTAGAGCCCCACATGCGTTTTTATGCATTAATAACTTGTTAAAATAATGAGGAACAACCTTTTAAGTCAGTTTTACAGAGTTTGGAAGTCAAACGTGAAGGGACGACCAAGACGTTCGAAAACTACTCTTTTACGTGTTGGTGAGTTCTAGTATGTTGTTCATGTTTTTATGTGTTTTTTGGAGTCTAAAATCAGTGGAGGTGACCCTAGTGTCTTAATAAATGTTTTTAGGGTCAAAACGTTCGAATACGACGCCCCGGAACCACCCTAAAGGTCCCCGAGGAGGACCCCAACCCTTGGCCAAACAAGCTGCCAAGGCAGCTTGCAAGTTATGCATGGAGGGAGTGGCTCCGCGTCGCAGACCTTCTCCACCTATGCCCAAAAAGTGGCTCCGCATCACGGAGACACCGCAGACTCTACTGTTTCGGAATTTAATTTCTAGAAACTTGCGGGAACACCTCCGCATTGCGAACTTGATCCCCGACGAAATCTGTGAAAATAGAACTCAAGTTTGACTTGTTTAAAAGGTCCAACTAAGTGAAGGGTGGTTTGGGTACTTTGGGTAATTATTATAAACGGTTATTCTACCTATTTTAGGGTATTTTATGTTGGGTAAAACCCCAAAACCTAGAATTAGACCCCATTCTTCAAATTGACCCTTCCCTCTCAAAAAAAGATTCTCTCAAAGCTCCATTGAAGACCTTGATGAAGCTCAAGCTAGAAGATGGGATTTCAACTGATTTCTTATTCAATTTCATGGGTCTTCAATAATTAAGGTATGGTAACTCTTGATTTTTGAATAACCTCTCATTTAAGGAGTTCTATGAAAGATTTTCAAAAGTAATTCAAAGACCAAAATTCCCAATTTTCAATCTAAACATGGGTCCTTTGTCAAACGATTTTCTAAATCATTCTATTGATGAATTGATGTGGAATTAAGGTTTTTAAGTCAATTTTCAAAGGAATTCTTGAAGAACCCATGATCCCCTAATTCTCTAAAATTGGCCTAGGATGTGGGTCTTTGTGAATATGATTTCTGTTGGTGAAATTATATTTAGATTAGATTGGATTGATGTTTCCTATGCTTATCTATACTTATTCATGTTGAATTGTTGGTATATTGATGAGTTGAGAATTATGGCCTTATGGGCAAAGTTATGGGTTGATCCCTTTGTTTATGGAATTGTACTTATATTATGTTAATGTTATTGAATTACATTGTTGATTCCTATTGCTATCTATC
>JAJOOO010002678.1:0-35075 GCA_029582685.1 Solanum piurae
TATACAATTCACCCAATTGCCGTTTGCCGGCTTTTCTTGTTTTTGTTAGTGAGAATTTTATTTACACATCTTTAATTTGTGTTTATTCTTGAACTCCTCACATATATAATAGCAGCATTACTTGGTATGAAAATCACATCAACAAAAATAACTATACATTAGAAGAAAAAAAAGGTAACTAAGCTAGTTGAGATACAAAAATGGCCAAGCCAAATGATAGAGTTTTGTCTTTCATATTGATTCTTTCACTTCTTCTCTTCATCACTTTGGTTGAAAGCAAATTTACTATTCATGGTAAGACTTGAAATTCCTGCCCAATTTTATCTCTATGGTCCTTTATTCACAAAAATTGGATGACATATATATTGTTGTAAATTGTAGTAATAGTCCCATTTTATTACTATTCCATAAAATGAATATTCTGAATATGTGCAACTTTACGGACAAGTGATATTTGACTAATTTTATGAGGTACATGTTGTCTTACATCAACACATATATTGGAGTAATTCGACTATTCGAGATTTCTTAGTTCTCAAATCCTTCATCATTGACCACTAGACCGTACCTTTCAGTGCCATAGCAATTGATATTTTGAATTATTATATTTACGTACTTGTTTCAAATTTTGAATTTGTCTCTAACCAACTTATTTTGTTAAAGCAGAGGGTTCGAGTCCAGCAAGCTCAAGTGAAATAGAATGTTCGAAGGTGGTGAATGTGAAGGATGGAGACACATGCTTTGACGTTTCTCATACATTTGGTTTGGGCAGTGATGAGTTCAATGCTATTAATCCAAACCTCAACTGTACTGCTCTTTTTGTGGGTCAATGGCTTTGTGTTGATGGCACCTTGTTTTAAAATTATCACACCAACAAAAAAATTGGGTGTTGAATAAAGCTTTTTTCTAAAGTAAAATGAAGTTACTATGGTTGGTTTAATTTGTTATTGTATCCATTATGTTATGAACTTCCTCTTGGTATTGAATTGGACTTTCATTTCTTATTATAAAAAAATCGTACATTTAATTTATTTCGCATATGTACATGTAGTTCGAGCTGCAAGCAATACATTTTGCATCCTAGCCTAGATTCATCTACTTACCTTTTGTTTTGCAAAATTGTAGATGACCACTAAAAAATCAGAGGCTGAATCTGCTTTTATCATCTACCATGTTAGTGTCCATTTCCGTCGGGCGATCAATGAACTATTACGCACTCTTAACAAACCTCGGGCTGCTAGCTATGTGTCCAGCAATTAAGAAACATGACTTGTTGAAGAGACTCATCCACATGTTTCCCTGTTTCTTCACCCTGCAGATCATTATTACTACTTTCAATTGGTAATCTTGGATTTTCTATGTAACAAAGTGGTCGAAACTTAGATGTATACTTAGAAGAATGATCAATTTGTCCTTCAACCATAGCTACACTAGCTGCCATACAAACTCTACTTAGATAAATACTACTCATATTGTTAATTTTCCTCTGTTTTGCTACTATTTTTTTTTTCTTCCTCACTAAGATTGAAATATTATTAATTGGGTAGATAAGATTTGTGCACGGGTGCAGTTTATATACGAATTTAAGGGGGCTGTATCCGTTGGCGTAGAGCAGTGGTTTTGGGTACAATAGAAAACTCATAAAATAAATGGTGACCATAGTTTCGAGAATTTCTAGTGGCTCAATTATGTAACGTTTTTGTCAGCACTTTACTTGGTGCATGATTATTTTCTTAGTTATTATGCCCGAAGAATGTATCAGCAATTTTGTCTTTTATTATACGGTGAAATAAAAAAACTCCTTACCTTCGATGTTTATATATTAAATCATATTAACTTATAATGATTAGATTAAATATAATTTAGTGATAAAACAATGTGTTCTATGTGGTTATTCTTATTTGCTCTAGCTTGGGTGGACGGAGTAATTACTTGGTACCTGTTACTGGTGAGAGGTGACAAGTATCCCATGAAATTAGTCAAGATACGTGAAAGCTGATCCGAACAGCATGATCATAGAAAAAAAATAAAAAAATATGTTATTTATTTATTAAGTTGGCAATAACACGAATGTTAATAAGTTTTTACCAAAACACCCTTTCACAACAAACTTCCCATGCCCCCAATATAAGAAGAAAAAAAAACTAGTACTAAATTTTCCCACAGAAATTTAGTGGTCTCATATTTTCCTTCTGCGACTTTTATACATTGGATAAGCCTTGCTTTACCCAATTATATTATTTTGGTACCCGTTTCCTGTTTTGCTTCTCTGTTTCCCGGTTAAATTTATATTTTAAATTATTAGACGATGCTTTGACAGAGAATATATTTTGCCACTCTTTGATTACTATTAGTTTTCTTTTCTTTTTTCATGTATAGGAATAGTATACCGATTGTCTGCATTTTATGAATATTCAAAACTGTGCATTTAAATTTGGATACATACACTTGCTAAAGGAGTAAATCATAAAATCAAGGTCCCTTCAACTGAAAATCTCTCATTACTTAAAGGAATGACATTATATACAGCTTTGAGGCTATGACAAGTAACTGTGATTGGGACATTGAAATTCTCTCTTGTGAATGTTCACTAATGTGTTTAGTGACATAATATCTCTTACAACAATCAATGACACACAACAATAAGACTGGTATCTTTTCCAGCCAAATCTAAGATGTCGAAACAAAACCTGCAAGTTATACAGATTCCACACCGCCTTCAACTTGCTGCCGAGCTAGGTATCTCTCTCTTCTTTCCTTCTGTAAAGCACAAAGAAGGAGGAGAAAACAGGATTATGAAACATAAAAGCGTCGGGAAAAGGAATTACAAGATTCTATAGCTTACCCATTCATCTATGACAAGCCCTTCACCGATAATCTTTGGACCTGTATCTTCCACAGGCTTCTTGCGTTCCTCAAGAGCAGTGTCTGCCTCCGCTAGCTGGCGTTTCAATTTTTCCAAAGTCTTCACAAGACAAAATGAACGAAGACTTGTGAGATGGTTTTTTCTCTGCCTTATTTCCGAACACACAGCCCGTATATAAAGGATGCTCTTTCATAATCTGAAGTGAAAACCCAACAAAAAGTGGCATCATGATATGGATGTTCACTATAATGTATACTTACTGGACTAGGACGTTCCACATCGAGAAAGATAACCCGCAGAATTTGCTCTACAGCTACTTGATCCTTTTGCTCTTCAAACTAAGAACAGAGAGGCGATGATTAGAGATAATTTGAACATGTTTCCCCTAAAGCTATGTAGTTTTCAACATAATTAAAAATGCATCTTTCAGCATGGATGAAAACATCTTTGCTGAAGTGTAATGCCTATGCTGTTTATCACAGAGCCAATTTTGGTGGTATAATTCACCACATTATCATTGAAAAGAACACCTACTGTGGGAGAACCCAATTTTCTTTGACAAAAATCAGAAGTATGCCTTCGCCATTAAAAAGTGATAACTGAAGCCCCCAGCCCCCAGAAAGAAACAATTGACCTAATGTAATAGGAGTATAGAACAAACTAAAAACCAGCTTCTTTTATCACTGAAACTAGAAGTGTTCACTACAAGAAAAGTGTAAATTACGTGGGGATTTTCCTGGGATTAGTATGAAAATTTGCAGGAAAATAAGTTTCATGCGGATTTTCATACTAATCTCCAGGAAAATCCCCATGTAATTCACACATTTTTTGTAGTGGTTGAAGCACATGCTAAAAAGGAAAGGAACTTCCTTGCAGAGAAATAATGTACTAACCAGCTCAGGTACATAGTCCATCGGTCCTTTCACCTTGAGGCTCATGATCTTGAACTTTACTCTGCTCTTCTGGTCCATTGGTTTTTCATTATTTTCTGGCTGCTCTACAAACTTGAATACTATGACATTGACACAAAGTCAGAATGAAATACTTGCACAATGTAATTATTCAATTGCAACATGACAATTATATCTTGCATATAAGGGTGTTCACAAGAAGAACGTGAAAGAAAATAAACCAAGAGTGATGAATATTACCAGTGGCAATGATGCTCTCACCGGGGGCGAGAATTGCTCCGGGAGGACGCATGAAACAGCTTTTGGGTGCAGTTGTTTGGAACTAAATGCAGAACAGGCAAACATCACCAACCATGTAAAAACAACAATGCATATAAAATAAATATGTCAAGATATATTCTCAAAATAGTTTCTAGCTAAAAACTATAAAGACAGCTAGGGGAGAATGAAATGCCCGTGTATGGAAAAGAGACAAGAAATCATAAGTACCTTAAAAGCTACGTGAGACTTGCTAGAGTTTTTTATCTTGATAGCACTTCGAACTTGCTTACCAGGTTCATCTGGCAAAACGAAAGAGGCATCAAATAAAATGAGAAACAAGTTCAATAACAACGAAAAGAAGGGGAACTTTAATTATTAAGAACCGGAAACTTCCAGGAAAAAAACATAGAATGTTAATCTTTTGGAAGTCAGTAATGCACATCTATATCTTTGACAGCCAACAACAGGTGATATTCAAGCATAACTGAAGTAGAGAAAAATTGAAAAAAGATAAAACTCGGAAGCAGTCCCTTACAAGGACAAGCATAAAGAAGTATATACAATCTTGTTGATCACTAGAGAGTTCATTTGCAAAAGATCCAGATGCATAAAACTACACTAACCACCAACTAGTAAAGTCATGGGGTCAGCTACAACGTTCAAAGACAGTCCCTTACAAGGACAAGCATAAAGAAGTATATACAATCTTGTTGATCACTAGAGAGTGCATTTGCAAAAGATGCAGATGCATAAAACTACACTAACCACCAACTAGTAAAGTCATGGGATCAGATACAACGTTTAAAGACCTCCAACCAGAACCCAAATGAGCTTTCTCAAGAAAAATACTGTATTCAGCAAGTCAGATTCCTGAAACCAGACTACATCAAGAGAAGAGTTTACTGATATGTAACGCAAACTACCAAAACAGATTCAACTATTTAGGAGACAACTAGAGTAGGTTAGTTATTCCAATCAAACTTCTAGGGTCTGGAATATACTCCTCTCCGAGATAGGCAACATGCTTTGACAGAAGAGGTACTAGAAATTTGTATACGCTATCTTAGGTGTACATAACTATATCAAACACATGCGCAATCGAATTAACATACTTTACTCATGCACAATCATTCGTTGCAGATAAAATGGATTTAGAGGACTAGCTTTACATTTTACAATCACTAATCTAATTTCACAAGAATCGGATGATGTTTTTTTGATAAATTGCAAGAGTCAAACAATATAAAAGTAAAAAGACTTTCACATAAGAAAAGGAAAGAGTACACCACCTAGTGTTGCATAACACTCACTGCGTGAGACTCATTAATTAAAGATATATTGAATTGTTTTCTGCACAGTGGGTTTGGGAATTCGACCTCACTGATAGGATATACACGAGCAGGGGGAGGATCCTAACATATGAAGAAAAGGCGTATGGCAAGTGATCAATGAAATCTTCAGTTATAATCCCTCTTTTTCAATTTTTGTCTTAGTTTTTTTATAGTCTGTTTCATAAAAAATACAATCACTTTCTATATTTATAGTTACTCTACAATTCCTACATCCCACATGGCGTGGTTAAAACTGCCAGGATTAAAGGATATTTTGGTGCATTATGCACATCTTCAGTTTAAGTTAGATTCAAAAGTCTCTCATACTTTCTTAAATTTCATGTCTAATCAAATTAAGACATATAAAATGAAAGAAATATCATTTTACTGATATTCACTGCAACAAATTTCAAGTGCTTTCCTTCATACAAACGCACGAGGGATAAAACATAGCACGTCTCTAAGCAAGCTTTAATTGAGAGGTCATCATAACACAACCGTCTGTTCCAAAAATAAAAGGCCTCGGTTGGCTGGCCTTTCCCATATTAAGTCCGATGAACAGTTTGTTTCCCTTTACTGTCCAGCATCACTGCTAAACTACTGAATAGAAACTTGACCAAAAATTGATAACACGTTATTACAAGACGTCATGATCTAAGATTAGCATTATCATATAATGCATCCCTACCTAAACATCATCAACCCAATCACTGATCTTCATTTCATATTATTTGGCCCCCTCTTAAAAAAATTTAATTAGAGAGGTATTTTACTAAACTGTTAGTAATGCTATGAAAATTTAAATTTTATGTAGTTATTTAATACTACCGGTAATACGGGGAAAAGAAGTAATAAATTTGCACAAGTAAAACGAAATGGGCAGGCTGTTAATTCTAGCAATCAAAGCTAGTTTTAACAAAGTAGTTCCACAAACACTAATTTCAACCGAATATCAATGAGATTGCAGTTAATCCAAAAAGGAGAGAGAATAGAGTCTTACAAGGAAAATAAAGCTTATTGGAAGGATCAAGTTTCAACCGACGGCGTGCAGGAAGCAAAGACCTGGCTACTGAAGAAACGGAGCTAGAACTGTTGCTACGAGGAACCGATCCATCATCCAGAGAAGTAATTCCGAGAGATTGATGCTGTTGACTGCGGTAATGAAGAGTATTATGCGAAGACGAACGCGAAGTCGTCGTTGACTGTGCGTTTCGAAAAGGGAGCTTAAACAGTCCCCAAACTTTACCGTCCTTCTCGTCGGCGATCGCCATCAGATACCGGAAACTAAGGAACTTTCGCCGGAAATTCGGTGATTTCAGAACGACGTCGTGCTGTCTCCTTTATTGACAGCGTGTTGACAATACTACTTAGAACAGCAGGGAGTTGAATTTTCGAAATGCAACGGGCAAAGTTGAGAAAGTTTGTGGGGGGTTTTACTTTTATATAGTATAGTTTTTTATAAAAAAATTTGGAGAGAAGCATTGTAAATATTTGATGTAAATTATTTGTTTCATTCTTAAATTATTGAGAGTCTTAAAAACGCTTACTAACTAAATTTAAATATATTTTTTATCTGACACACAACATATCAAATAGTCTCAAACTTTTGTAGGAGTATGTGACTCTTAATAAAAGAATTGAAAGAAGTTTTGAAAATACTGCTAAATTTAGCAGATTTTAGTGATGTATTTCACTCATACTGCAAGTATGTAAATTCAATTAGACAATTAAAGAGACGTTCATAATGTTGTCACTAGTTTATAGATAAAACTAATAGTAATTCGCTCCGAGTTTAAAAATATTTTATTTATATATATAGCTGTATTTAGAAGTGGTGGAATTTACCTTGTACACCACGCGGCATTTTAGTCTTTTTGTTTTTTGGTTATGCATTTTAGTCTACTATTTCTAGTGTTGAAAAAGGTGTACATATTTAATTTAAAATTTAATCATAATTAATGATAAAAGTTTATACAAAATGATTCGTATCTTATAGAGTACTTATTGTAATTGGGTGGTATAAATAGCAGGTACGAGAGAGAGAAAAAAATCTTCGTTCCAAATTACATTTTGTTAAAAACTCTAGGTATGATTTTTTTCCCGTAGGGAGTGCTAATACAAATAGGTTTTACCTGTAAATCTGCATTAGTCAGACTTTATAGCAGATATTAGCGGATAGAAAAAATAGGAACTACTTAAGAAAAGAATTGATACTTCATTTGGAAATAATAGACTAGTTTTAAATTGGTCACGGTTGATTAAACATGAAATTAATAAAATAAAATAGTGGAGAGGTGGGTACAGAAAATAGTGGATGAATCATAATCATAGTAGCAAAGATATATGACATGAATATCTATAATATTTTGATTTAAAACTATCTTTTCCAGTTTATGGATATTCCAAATAAAATGTGTTTCACCAAATAAGACAACAAAATGTGAAATGTCTCATTAGTATAAGAGATAAAATATTTTTTTAGTTTCTATAGTTTATACTTTATAGTCCGGTCAAATTCATCAACAATATTTTATAGCAGTCCCGCCACAATATTGTAATGTTCTTTTAATATTATGTTTTGGGTTTTAACTTTTTTTTTACTTCAAATATTGCATTGAAGTCTATTTTTATTTTGGCTTTAATTATTTGATGTTCGGAATTTACTGATCCATGTTGGACTTATTAAAGGGGTGTACTTTCAATCTATAAAGGTTTTTTAATTTCTAAAACTTTTGATTAAGAGTAGAAAAATTACATTAGTATCACCAAATACTTTTCTCTCATTTCTTCTATTATTATTTATTATTATAAAATATAAATTAATTTGAATCATGTTGTAGGGTAGAAATTAGAAAACCACTTTTGTTCTTTAGGACATGATTGGCGGGAGAAGTGTCTTTTGCCACGTGATACCAGGTCAGCATCCGCGTGAGCATATTGAAATTCAAATTTAAAACAATGCCCCCTTCTGGTTAACTTATATAGTAAAACCACAATAACAATATATTTGATATAATTTTATAAGTGGTTAGGAGTTTGAAAAATGTACATAACTTTACTCGTATCTTGTGAGTTGTGAAGATAAAGATATGTTTTTGAGGCTCAAGTAAGCATCTCAAATTTAGTAGGTAAGAAAATGCAGTAACATCAAATAGTATAATATTCGAAATAAAAATAATAATGTGTAAGCAATAATAAAAATGAAAGACGGAGATAGAAATAAAAATAAAAAATAAAAATACAAATTAATATTTTTTTGACAATATTCGACTATGTATAATCCTTTTATTCATATCCTCAACCTCCAAATATTTCTATCCAGATTTTTGGGTCCATGTCCTCTTGTGATTAACTTATATATTATGGAAAAATTAGCATGAAAAGTTTGACTTTGAAGGGCGAGATTTTATTTTATTTTGTTAAGTGGACGTTATTATGTATTAGTCAAGAAAGTTCGCTCAATTAGTTGGATTGATTAGGTTTTAATTACTCTGACCGATCCACATTAATTATTTCTAACAATATTTATTTAGTCATCTTAATAAAAAGAGTATTTATCTAAATTATCATTTATTTATTTTCTTTAAATGTATCGAGCACTCCACTAAGGCACTAACTAGAAAATAGTAATAGTAGATCTAGCAAAAAATAAATAAACAACTTATTATTTTTCTAAAACATCAAATATTGTGAAACGAAGTCAATTAGCCAAAATGACTACTAATTTATATTTTCCCAAACTTTTGACCTTTTCTGTTTTTCAAGATTCAAAGTTTAAGTTCAAAGTTTGCTTCCGTTAAGTGGATGTTACTATTAGTTATTCATTATCGTTAGTGGATTAAGTAAATGGAATTTGATTAGTGGATTAGGTTTCGTATATTCAAATTAAGTTGACTAATTCCATTACCATCTTGATATCAGAAATAATGCTTGGTTTAATATTAAACATTTCCAAAAATAATACTCCATTTAATTTTGTTTAATTATGTAAATGGCTTAAATTAATTATCGGTAAACGAAAAGTCCAACAAATTAGAATGGGTCGGAATAATATGAAAATGTAATTATTTAGTCCAAGAAGAAGAAAGAATAATGTCAAATATTCAAATTTTCTGCTGCTTAGACCAGCACAAATGCTTGTTTAATTCTTGTTTAAACTATTTCTACATGTGTTTCTTTTATTTATTGTTTTTCAATGATCATTAATCCAATTCCAATTATGGCTTATTCTCTTCAATAATTTTAGGATTGTATCTGGTCATTGGAACTTTTTTGTCAAGATTTAATGAAGATTGTGGACAAGTTGGCTGAAAATTATTTTCGTTTTAAATATTCCCTTAATCCCCAAACTCGCCTGATCTTAAATAATCAACGTTGATGTTAAGATATGTTAATAATTGTGATTTATAGCCTCAGTGACCAAATCATGTATACGTATTTTGAGGCTTATATATATTGATCTTTTTATTAAAGTAATTTATTTGTACTTGTCAAAGCTTTATAATCTTCATGATTATATGCATAATAAACTCATGTTATAAGTTGGTTCTCTTAGGCTATTAGACCATTAGATGTCTGTCCGTTTCAATGAAATTTGAGATGTGACAAAAGTAATAGTATTACTTTTCAACCAATGAAAACAACTCTTTTAAAAGAAATTCACAAAAACAAAATTGAAAATATCGTTCCTCAACTAAACGGAGACAAAATTGGGCTAGTGGTTGGTCCAGCACACCATGCTACACACAAGGCCCAAATCTTATAATCCATCCCATCTTATATTATCCTTCAATATTTTACCGGATTTATTTAAGATTATAAAATTCAATTCTTTTATTTTAAAAAAAGATTAATTCCTAACAAAATTTCACATTTAATCAAATTAATTTATTTAATTGAATTAATTGTAAGGAGGAAGCAATTAAATTTCTTTCCAAAAACTACTTCCACCTCTTCCTTTTAGAAATTTTTACCAAACATCTTTAACGAGAAAATTACATCTTGTTCGGAGGATTGTTATATATATATATATATATATATATTATTTTATTGTATTGTATTATCTTAATAAATATAATATTTAAATAAATTGTACCTAATACATATCTTAAAATAAACTAAAAAGTAAAAAATTTGAAGTATAACCCTAATTTTTTTTATATAGAATATGGTGTAGGCTGACCTTAAAAATATAAGATACAATTTTTTTTAATTATTAATAATAAACAAAGACAGTATAAAAAAATAAGATAACGATGATCATATCAAAATCAATCTATTCCTAAAATGATTATATTGTCCTTATCTAATGTATTTTTTCTAGGTTTCTCACCCGACATATGGTACCCACATTAGAGATCGATTAATTTGAATTCTTGTCGAGTAAAACCCCATTTTGGAGGATAGCGCTCCTTAACTAAAAAAAATTCATATATAGGCTTGAACCCGACACATTTGATTAAAGGAAAAATAACTCATCACCATATCCAATTCTTTGATGGTACATAACATAAATTTAATTATACAATAAAATAAAATTTAAACAAATATTTTACTTAATTAAACTAATGAAATAACACAAATCAATAGGTAACAACCATCGAAAAAGCTGTAATATTCTGCAAAGTTCAAGTTCATTCACGATCAACTATCAAATATACATGCACTAGCCAGTCTCAAAACTCTGGTCTTTCCTTATATATATACAAAAAACTAAGACTCAGATGAGTATATATATATATATAGACATTTTGTACAAAAGACTCATTTGGATGAGTGACAGAGAAGAACAACTGAGATTAAGGACCCCAGCAGGTCAAGAACATGACAGTCCTAAAAGACTCTTCCGCCTGTTTAATCTTCTTAGCCTTTGCTGCTTTGATGAGAGCGTTGGTATCAACAGCACCAGATAATTTCCATGTCTTCCTTGACGATGATCCTCCTCCTCCTCCAGCACCAGCACCAGCACCAGCACCACCGCCACAAGACGAGTCCTTAAGAGTCTTGATTCCACCGTCACCTCGTCTTGTTGCTTGATGATCCTTCACCCCTTGATGAATCACCCTCATCACACCTTGATGCACTCTACTGATCATGTAACAAGTAGTTTTCACAGTATCAGAAACACAATTCTGTTTTGTAAAAATTTCCAAGGATAACGGAATGATATATATAGAGGAAAATAAAGAGTTGCTCATGCGTTGACTAATGAAAATAACAGGCTATTATATGTGGTTAATTGGTCGAGTTTCGCCAATGAAACCGGAGATTGGCTGTGTTTGATTCCGCGTAGGACCGGCATGTGTCGGTTATACATTAAGATTTGGATTTGAACAAATCTAATTGCTGACGTAGCATTTTGGGAAAGGTAAATCAATATTGATAATGATACTATCTGAAAAAAAATAATATGAAGGATAATGATGCTAATAAAATGAGTAGGATATTTGTCAAACTTGGTGGAGCCTAGATTAATCAATTTTGTAAATTAAGTATTACAATTAATAAGATAAAATATAGTGACGTGGAATCTCATACTTATCTTACAGCAAAAATACTTGGAGATATTTCTCTTCGTATTAGTACTACTATCTTCTATGAGGTGTACTAGAACCTTCTACACACGGATAAAGAGAGAAAACTTAAAAACGTCTTTCCAAGTTACTCAAGATTAAACCAGTATTATTATAAGTGTATATAGGATTTCTGTAAAATTATAAAATTTAAAAATAGAGGTTACTTCCTTTCCTTTGTTCCTAATTATCTGTTCACTTTAATTTTGAATTAGTACATTTATTAAAAAACAATAATTGATATAATGAATTTATCATTTTATCACTATAAATTATGAAATTGATGAATTAAAAATTTAAGATTTTCAAAAAGTTCTATCTTTTTCAAAATTAACTAATTGAGGTTTGTCCTTTCTTGATTTGTTAAAATGGACAAGTAAAAAAAAAGAATTGAATAAGTAATTAGCTAGGGGGTCATTTGGTTGAGAATAAGTTATCCCAAGATTAGTTATCCTGAGATAACTTATCCCACTATATATATGGGATAACTTATCCCATTATTATGATATAAATGATGAGATAAGTTATCCCAAATATGACAACCAAACAAAGTACAATAATTTTATTCCATCACTATGTTCTTGTCTCATCACTATTTATTTTTATCCCTCACACCAAACAAAAGTATTATTATTATGAGTTTTTTTGGCTGTATATTGACATCCCTATTGGCTATGTTAATTATTTTAGATGCCTTCATATAAATATATATTTCAAATCGCATTTTCAATTTCGTTGATATTAATGCAAATCAGTAACAAAGCCAGGAGCTACCCCAGTTGTTATTCTATTAATTATATTTTATTAGGCTTCCAAGGATTTAGTTTAGTTTGACTGATGAAGATGATGATGACAATTGACATGTCATATTTTATTTGACATGTATGTTGCATGTGTTATTAGAGTAAATAACACACGTGACAGATGTGTTTAAGAAATGTGTTTTGATTAAGAGACTCTGTTTTGACAGTTAAAAAAAGGAAAAATTATGCGGTTAAACAAACTTATACTACTTAATTACTTATCATAGCTATAACTTGCTATAATTATCACTTGCGACTAACATTATACATTAATTATGTGGGCTGATTTTGAGTTTGTATAATTAGTCACGTTTGTATATGTATAATTCGCCAGAATATACAAATACATATGTATAATATACAATTCACCTCTCTTCCACTCTCTGCCCTCTCTCACTCGCCTCTCTCCTTCCTCTCCCAATCTCGCTTGCCATATATACAAATGCATATGTATAATATACAATTATCTAATCGATATACATATACAATTCACCTCTCCCACTCTCTGCCCTCTCTCACTTGCCTCTCTCCTCCCTCTCCCAATCTCGCTTGTCATATATACAAATACATATGTATAATATACAATTATCTAACCGATATACATATACAATTCATCTCTCTCCCACTCTTGCCCTTCACGCTCGCCTCTCTCATCTCTCTCTCCTAGTCTCGCTCACCTCTCTCCTCCCTATAACATATAGCTACAAATTGTAATTATCAAACTATAGCTATGAAGAGTAATTAGACTATTTTTGAGTGGCTTTATGTGAAAGTTTCTCAATAAAAAATTCGACAGCCTCTTGCTAGGTGATATTGAGAAGGATCGGAACTTTCTTTTTAATTTGTTTCTCTTTTTTTTTCTAACCTATGGTGCAATACATAAATTGACATCTCTATTTACACGATTTTTAATTGCCCTAAAATTATTTTATTTCTAATTAAACATCGTTATTAAAGATGGACATAATCCATATTATTTTAAAAGAAACTTTCACATATAACCACTTAAAAATAGCCTAATTACTTTCCATATCCTTCTCAATATCACCTAGCAAGAGGTTGTTGATTTTTTTATATTTCTCATTCGGTGTTTAGAGGCCACATTAGAACCCTCCAACTAAATGCGGATGTGACGCTCCCAACAACATTTTCTTCATACTCACGGCTCGAATCCCAAATTTCTGATTAAGAATGAAACAATTCATCATTGCACAACAACCCATGTTGACGGAGACAGTCATTAAAATAGAAAATTCAGAAAAAAGTAAATTTCAAACCAAGATTTATTGAATTACAAAATATTTCTATTTTTTTTATAATACCAACTAAATCATTCGAAAGGTCAGAAATCAACAAAAATAAGTGGACCTAGCTATTGAATCATGACTAAAACTTCGGTCCACCACTTTCCACCATTGGAAGCCTACTCTTCAAGCAAACAAATTTAACCCAGGTACATTTCGCAGTAATAGTTGTACATTCCAGGAGTAACAACTAACAACTACCTGACTTGACTCCAATTTCATTGCCTTTATGGATCTTCTCCGTTACTCCGCCTCCCGCTTCCCTGCAGCTCATCCTCAACTTCCCTTTCGTACGCCACTTCGCCGGCGGTTCGTCTCCGTTAGGTCTCCCACAGCCGACTCCTCTCTGCATATTTTTCTTCTTCAGTTTATTTGAATTCATATATTCGACCTCAATTAGTTTGAGACTGAGACACAAATTGATTGATTGATATATGAGTGTGCTTTTTCTTCTTCCAGGTCGAGTTTGAGCCTTCCGTTCGCGGAGCAGAAAGCCAAGTATTATAGTGAGCTCGAAGCTGCTGTTGATGTTGTCGAGCGAGCTTGTCGTCTCTGCGTTGACGTAATTTCTCCATTCATTGCGATTAATTAGCTAATTGCTCCTTCACTTCCATTTTATATGACAGTATTTGAGTAGATACAAAATTATTAACAAAGTTATTTTGAAGTAGAATAGTTGAAGGATGTTAAGACTTAAACACAAATTGAGAATTTAATTTGACTTATTTACTGTAGTAGTGATAGTAGAAGAGAATATTGAAGTTATGCACAGATGATTCTCTCAAAGTTGTATGGAAATGGATTTGTATCAAACGTTTTAGAAGGTATCAAATACAAATTGGGACTGGTAGTTCTCAGTTCTGTGTTGCCTTAATTTGGCAACTACTGTTGGAGACTTGAAGCTAATCAACCAAAACTAATTTGAGTTTCAAAACTACTTTTTCGTTCCAGTCTTAGAGAGTGTCTTTTGAGTTCAATTGAAAGAGATGATGAATTTTAGACTAAAGTTCTTGGAATTGGTTACAATGTGGATTCAAAAAGGCATTGCTTACTGCTTTCTGCTATTCAATATGCATGCAGGTTTTCCTATCATATCAGTAGTTTCATAGCCAATGTACATTGCTAAACTAATACCATCTTGTTCTGAGGTACTTAAAATTAATGACTTTTGAAACAAGTTGTCTGCACCTCATCTCAAACAAGGCACACTAGTCACTTAGTTTAGGTGACACTTGCTTTACTTCTATACATCTGACTCATGAAGTGGTTGAGTTGAAATATGAGCATTTCTCCAATAGTCATCTTTTTTCTTATTTTCAGTAGTCCGTATGCCAAGTAGTGCAACCATTTTATCCACTAAGAATGGTGATCTCTTTATGATTTCTAGGTGAAGAAGTCACTGTTCTCAAGTGATGGAAGAATTCTTGAGAAAAATGACCAGACCCCAGTCACCATTGCAGATTTTGGAGTGCAGGCTTTAGTTAGCTTGGGTAAATTATACTGTATGTTCCTTTTTATTTACTGAGTGCAGTTTCAGCTATCTAGTACTTCTCCATCACTCAAAAAAAAGAAGGCGGGATATTCATGGAAGTAATATGATTAAGTTATGAGTATAATTTTTGAAGAATGATGAAATCAGAATGTAGTTTTTGACAATACTGAAAATTATGGATATGATTTTTTGTGCTTACCCATTGGTTCCCTTAAATTTTCTTCTTTGTTTTAAAAAGATAAATTGCCCGATCAAGTTTTTCCTTGGAGCTAAGATGAATTGTTTCTTGATTGGATTACATCTTATCTGATAGAGATGAACAAACTTTTTCCCTCCATACCTTTGGTGGCTGAAGAGGACTCTGCATTCTTGCGTTCAAATAATCTGGTTGGCTCAGTGGTTGATGTTGTAAAGGATAAAGCAACTTTAGGAGATGAAGTAACAGAAGATAATATTTTGAAAGCAATTGACAGAGGGGGAAAGGATGCTTACGTATTTGCGCCTGAGCCAGCCACTTACTGGGTGAGTTTCATGCTGCTTCCAAAGATATTCGCTAAGTTCATGTGATAAGAGATTAAAGTACTCCATAGGCTTCAAACTAAGGGAAAGTTCCTGAAGGGAACTAGAATTCTTGAATTCATGTTGGGTTTGCTCTTTTCACTTTTTGTGTGAAAAACACATTCGTCTAGTTGATGATCATTTGTCCAATTTTATGTTGAATATATCGTTCTGGAGAATTCCAAAATTTGATTCTCTTTCTAGAATTTTGGCTAATTTAGAATTGTATCATTAATATCTCCTGAGAAACATTTCAAGAGGTTATCGAACGGGTCGTGGTAGGTGGGAGGTTGGATGGATGGTAGAATATATGGAAACAGTTTCCTGCCCCTTGGATAATCTTCTTTTCGTTGAAAATACGTCTTCTTTTGTACATTAACTCTTACCAGACCAAGGCTAATATTTTTAAGGCCCTCCGCACTTCTATTAATATGACATCAGGAAATACTTTCTTGTCTGTCTTTACTCTGTATTTTGTGATTAAAATAAATCAACTTTTATCGTCCATGCCCTGAACAGCTGACAAAAAGGCATGTTTGCAGTTTATACTTGCATAGTTACTTGGGCTGCACTCATAAATTTCCAACCTCGTACAGATTCTGGATCCTATTGATGGTACACGAGGGTTTGTTAAAGGTAGTGAGGCTCTCTATGTGGTATGCTTCTCAATCCTTTTCTTCCTGTTTAATGTAATTAGTCTTTTATGTTTGTTTCTTTTTTAATTTTTCAAATAATTAAAGGAAAAAGCAAGAATGAGAGGAACTGGAAAAGAAAAAGCTATTTTAACATTTTGAAGTTGTTTTCCAGGGAGCTGGCCAAAGTAGAGGGGTAATTAGTTTGAGGGGTCACGTCAAACTCACTCTCATCATCTGCCCGTTTTTCCAATTAATTCCCACTGGGAACTGGGAATGTAGGTGCTCAATGGAAGAGCCATATAGGGCCAAGAGTGATCAATTGAATACCCTTCGTCAGAAAATTACATTATGCATATGTGAATTATATATATTGAAAGAGAAACCTTAGGTTTGGAATTGTACCGGAGATTGTGATGCTGTTAAACTAAAGGCCTCAGTGGTGGCAAAATTAAACTCATCTGTCCTAAACGTCTTTGGTTCTTTCTATTTCGCCTCAATAAAGTGCAGTCATGTTTATTTTGTTTTGATGCAGCTCTTCATTTTCCTTGTAACTTTGCATCTCCTTGATGCTTTTCTAATACAATTTAATTCCTTCACCAAAAAGAGTGCAGTCTGATTCACTTATCATGAAGTAATTAACGTTTCTGCAAATAAGAGAGCTGATAACTAAATTGACGACATCATAAACATTATTTAGTAGGTTTAAGTATTATTACTTGGTTCTATAGGAGTTTTTAGCTGCCTGGATTAGAGTTGTGTCTTTTCACCTTTCCCATGCTTATTTGGCCAAGAATATTGTATCTTTTCAGGTTGGTTTGGCACTTGTAGTTGAAGGAAAGATTGTCTTAGGAGTCATGGGCTGCCCCAATTGGCACGAAGACTGTTCTGACAATTCTATCATTGGAGTCCAAGAAAATCAAAGTTCCAGATCAGGGATCATCATGGTTTCTCATGTGGGTTGTGGAACATGGACAAAGAGGTTGTCAGACATACTATCCAATGAGTCACCTCACACTTGGACCAGATGCTCTGTTGACAGCTGCCAAATGGTGCAGGGGGCACGCGTTACTATTCCTGAAAGTCAAACATGGAAATCTTTACCCTTGTCAGGTTTATTTGATGCAAAAACAGACTCTGAGAACATAGGAGAAGGGAACATACTTCTTCTGTCTGCATGCTGTGGGAGGTGAATCATTCTTCTCAAAAACAAATTTCATATTCCTAACATAAGTGAACCTAGATAAAGAAAGGATACACAGATTTCTGATGTGAAAAGAAGGATGCTTAGATTTGTGGTGTGAAATCTTTTTTTCCTGCTGTTCGCAGTCGTGAAAGTTTTTACCCCTATAGGGCTCCAATTTGGTTGATGAGATTCAATACAGAGGGGTTGATGATGAAATTAAAAATAAATGGGATACAATGATTTCCTTTGCATTGGACCTAGATAAAGATTGGGTTGGGGAAAGGTTGAGGTGATTTATCAATCAAGAGCATGTTTAATAAAATTTATCAATTAAGAGCATTTTTAATTAGAATCATTGCCTCAAGTGAACTTATATTCCATGGCACTAGGATTTCATTTGTTCCAGCAAGTATTAGCTTGCTTTATCTTTTAAGTTGCTTCACTTACTCTAGGAATGCAAGCTTGCTTTCTCTTCTAAGAATTGCAGTTGTTCAAGGAATGCCTTTGATATGGTGCCCAACAACTCTTTTCTTACAGTAGGCTAGGCTGGTAAAACTTTTTGGTGCCTGTCTTTGTTGAGTTGAACAGCACTCAATAGATACATATTCAGTAAACTGCACGTCATGGTCTTGCAGTTACTGAGAAAGTATGTTCATTGCGTCTTGATGATGTGCGATTCAGCAACTAAAGTTTTCTGCAAACTTTGTGCATTATTGAAATGTCATTCTATACCTTAAAAAATTAAAGCTGCCTGCGGTTGCATAACCTCTTATTTTGTCTTCATTTCCCCCCTTTTATTTGACTCGAATAAATATAGCATGTGCTGTTGTTAGATCTGAAAACATACAATCTGCTGTTCTTCTTAGTTTGTACAGATACTAGTCCCACACCATTCTCTTATATATGTTTAGAATTCTACTAGAATATTTGTCATTTTCCCTATATATGTTTAGAATTTGATTAGTCAATGTAACATCACAAACCTCTTCTCCAAATGAAAGTAGCTCTATAATAAACTTGGCGTCCAAGTTGGAATTTGGACCGGCACTCGGTAACAATCGTCAACTTAATGGAGAAGAGGCTTATCATTCACATCCAGAAGAGATTGAATGCTCTATGTTAATACTCTAGGAAACAGAGTGCCCTCAGAACCATTCTTCAAATGATTATAAAATTCATTTCCCTTTTAGCCTGAACAGCTGAGTTGTAATTACTTTTGTATTGTCTTCTTTCTTCTTCTTTTGAGGGCTGCAATCGAAGTACTATTTCAATTTTCATGGTGGTTTTTGCACATTTGTTTTATTCAATTTTTGTTTCTAAATTTACAGTTTGTGCAAATATCTGATGGTGGCTTCTGGTAGAGCATCGGTTTACATTCAGGGGAAGAAGGCGACATCTATTATCAAGGTGATACTATATTCTCGAGAAATTATAAAATTAGTAGAGCAGTATGATGCTCATATTTGTTGAATGTAGGTCTGGGACCATGCTGTTGGAATCATATGTGTCCATGAAGCTGGAGGGAAGGTATGCATTTCTCTGTTGGTTTCTTTTTTGACATACCTTATATATCTCTACTTGCCCACCAACAGTTTCCATCTTACAGCCAGTTCTAAGAGAAGTCGGTGCTGCTGATATATCATTTATTTAATTACACAAACAGTTGTCAACTATATTGCATGTAATCAACATGCTTTTCATTTTTTTCTTTAATAAAAAGAATCAAGTCATGTAAAGTACACCCTCTGGTATTGCAGATTCGAAGATATAGCTTTTTATCTTTTCCTTTTTAGTCTGGATATAGTAATTTGAAGACTTATCATCACTGCTTTAAAGGATTTTTAAAAAAAATGAGAACTGGTCAAATTCTGGAGGTTGACTCTCTTGCTTGACTGATTCATGCTTTGATCGACTTGCCTTGAAAAATTATATTATCTGAAGAATTGAGTGAGGGTCCTAAATAGTGATTCATGAAACTTAAAATTCCATCTTAGAAGACACAAACTTTATTTACTTATGAAGAATGACTAAGTGACAAGAGGCTCACTTTATAGCTTTATTTCTTGTTACTTTAATTCTCAAACTTTCTCGTATGTTTAAGAGACAATCAACCCATATTTGATTTGAAAGATCTGGGACACTGCAAGAGATAGCAGCAACGGGAAGAGAATGTGTTATCCTACATTACACCACCAACTGCTTTCCACTTATCTGCTTACTGAAAAGTTGTTCACAACTTCATATCCAGGCATTTATATTTCCTGACGGCTGACACTAAGCAAATGCATGAAGCAAAAGATCTTTTTTCCCCTACTCGATGCAGTATTCACTGTCATCAATTTTCTTTCTTCTTATGTTCTATCTACATAATTGATCTGCATATGACATTGTTCACTTGGACCCAAAGCAGAGGCCCACCTTTTAAGAAGCTTTGATCTTTGTCTTTGATTCTACTCCTGGTTATGACTTTGACTTTATCCTATATTCTTCAACTTATGCGCTATAGTAATTGCATGCGGATGATTCATTCATAAAAGATAAGCAAGACTAGATAACTCAATTTCCTGGTTATTTACTGTGCACCTTACTTGTCAGGTGACTGACTGGGAAGGAAGTTCACTTGATTTTGCAGCAGATCAAACTGAACGGAGACTCATCTTTCCTTCAGGCGGTGTTATTGTGACTAATGGGAGCTTACATAGCAAGATTATTGGAATGATCTCTTCAAATTCATCCGTTCTTTGACAGGCTTTTTGGCATTATTGTGACAAAATCAACAGTCAGTTACTAATGGAAATTTCCGCCAATTCATCAATTGTTTAATGACACTTGCATTCTTTTGACGAATCACAGCATATAGTGGTATACATATCAACGTCTCTCCGTTTTCTTCCTCCCCGTGGTCATCAGTCATCAATACTTGTATCTTTCTTCTTCGGTCTCTATGGATGGATAATATACTGAAATGCTGTGGAGAATGAATGATTCATGACTGCAGTCAGAATGTATAGCTTATAAATCTATTTTCCTTTTGTTTCTTCCCTTCACAAAGTGCTCCGGTGAAGTGAGGATATTTCTCTTTTCATCTGTACTGCAGTCAAAATCTATAACCATCCAAATACTTTCATTTTCAGTGAAATCTTTAACAAGTGTTTAAAGTTCCAGGCGAAATTTCGCCATTCCAAGTTGAAACTTGTCGAGCTGTGTCAATTATACAGGCCTTCATTATTAACCTATTAGTCCTGTTATTTTTAAATTATTTGATTTTATTCTTCCACCGTTTTTAATTGGACGAAAGAAAACAACATACACATAGTTTCCTAGTCCAAACCCAATGTTGGAAAACAGTGAATTTGACAACTTGATGTCCCCTTTGTGAAGTAGGAAATCCCACTTCTCTTGCGATTAGAATTCAAATCACAAGTATATATTATGCCCTCAGAGAATGTACAAAGTCTCAAAAATACCGCCAATTCACATCAAAGCTTTACATATACTCTATCCCCTTCTCTATGTGGATAAATTAATGAAACTGTTTGGTTTCAGCGAAAGGGCGATACCACAAGTGGAAGTCTGTGATTGCTGCAAAAAGGTTCAACACTTTGTGATGAACAAGTTGTACCACGATCCCTGCATCAACAAGTTACAAGAGGCAAGCAACAATAAGTCAACTTTTTTTGTGTACGAGAAATCGAAATTTGAGGTCACAAAAGAATTTTTTTACGAGTGTATTTTTTCTTTTATTTTCCCTTTTGGATATTATGTAGAATTACCCCTTCAGAATAGTAATGGATTATTTCTGTTTTATTCGATTAGTCTTGAAATCAAGATGTTATTCAATCAAAATATAAGTTTTTTTTGGTTTCAAGATTAATGTCAACTCTACGTCAATTTTTATTTTTTCTGTGATACGAAACGTGATATTCGATCATAAAAGTTTTTTTTCTCACCCAGAGACAGAAATTGGTGAACTAGGAGGTGCATAGCTATTATCGTAGTTTATGCAATGTTGTCTTCCTTAAGATACCAATCTAAAACCTAATCGATAACACTTGCTGACTTCATATTGTATTTTGTCCAGCAGTTCATAACAATTTGTGAGATTTGCAAGTTAATTTTGGATATGGAAACTTGCTAAAGGGCATAGATTTGAATTTCAAGGTCTTACAAAACGGGAAAACCTCCCCGTTGTAGCTATGCCAAGTAACAGTTGTTGGACGTTGAGAATGTTAACACTAATTTGTATTATCAAATACCAAGAACATAATATCTCTCATAACAACAAACTACCTAGATCAACAAGAGTGGTACTCTTTTTCCAGCCAAAGCTACAGATCTCGAATTGCATCAGACCGTGAGTCTACTACCTCTTTGCTTCCTAGCTAGGTATTTCCTTCTCTTTTATCTTCTACAACGCATATGTGGGACAAAACAGAATTGTGAAACATGATGTTGGGACAGAAACAACTTACAAGATTAGTTCTGTATCTTAAAATGGTTGCTCAACCATCCATATCTGACGTGTCATTCACCATTAATCTTTGTCTGCATCCTTCACATTTTTCTTGCGAGCCTCAACAGCAGCATCTGCCTCCGGTGACTGGAGTTTCAGTTTTTCAAAATCCTTCATGAAATAAAATGGATAACACTTCAAATAGCGTTTTGTCAACCTTATTTCTCACCATGCAGTCCTTATATAAAGGATGCACTTCCATATTTGTAAGGTACAAGCTAATTAAAAGATGGCATCATAATTTAAATGTTTGTTTATATATTATAATAATATCTGCTTACTGGGTTAGGATTTCCCTATCGAGAAAGATAACTGACAGTATTTGCTCTATAGCTACTTGATTCTTTAGTTCATCAAACCATGTAGAACAGTGCAAGGACTGAGTAACGTTAGCAGCTTTTCCCCCAAAACTTATGTTGTTCACAATATAATTGAAAAATACATTGGTGGATTCCTAGCAGAAGCAAAGAAAAAAAAATCACAGGAGATTTTTTCTCATCTTACTTGAGCCTTGGAGGCAAGAGTTACTTGGTACATGTGTTGGTGGAATAATCTAGGTGTGTACAAGCTGGCCAGACACCATCTCATTAAAAGGAAAAACACTGTGAAGGTACCAGACAATGGTAACATAATATACTAACCAGTTCAGATACATATTCACTGGTCCTTTCACCTTGAGGCTCATAATTTTGAGCTTCACTTCAGCTCACTCTTTTGATCCTTCGGTTTTTCATTTTTATCTGGATGCTCCGCAAATTTGATTACTATCACATTGACTAAAAAAAATCTGAACAAAATACTTGCATGACACAATTACTCAGCTACAAATAGACAATTACAACTTGAAAGAGAAGGACATAAACTAAGAGTGAAGACCATTACCAGCAGCTATCACCAGTGAGGACTCATGAAGCAGTTCTTGGTCCAGTTGTTTGGAACTAATGCACTGCAGTTGACAGAAACTAGTCAGCAACCATGTATACACGTTAATGTGTGTAACACGTCAATACATATTCTCAAAAGAGTTTCAAGCCAGAGTGACACTAAAAGAAAGAGGAGCTAGAAGAGAGCGAGGTTGCCAAAGCGGAAGAGAGACATGAAATCATGGTAATTTTGGCAACCTTGAAACCTACTTGAGATCTTTTTTATATAGCCAAGAAATACCCGGGGGCCGCGGCGTATGGTTCAAACCTTGGTGTTTGGTGGACAATGGACCCGCCCCTCTACTCTTCTACACTTAAATACTAGGTTTTTGTCTGCCGTGGATTCAAGCTCCTTATGTGCAACTAATCCACACATTTCGATACTGCGCTCTTACCACTAGACCAAGAGCGAGAAGTGCATACAACCTTATTGATCACTAGGGACATGTTTACACATGGTCTGAGAAAACCAGTCATCCTTTGACGACTGCAAAAGAAGGAAGCTTACATACTCCAGAGGTTTCAACTTCTAATAATAAGCAAACATCGACATAGAAGTATATATGCTTCATAGTTTTATAACTAACGAATGTAGAGTACTGGTGAGTTTATCGAGAAGATAGCATTAGCATGAGGTTCTTTTTATATTTTTACAGATCAGAGTAACACCTAATTATAATTGTGCTTCCTGACGGGGGAAATGGTACGCTTAATCATAGCAATTAAATCAGTAGCTTTGTCAGATCTGAGAAAATGGACAGTGAAATATATCATAGGGAACTTTTGATAATTGAAAAGTGATGAATATTACGGAATTTAGTTAAATTGACTTTTGAACCAAGTCTATAATCATTATGATCATCAAGATAAAGTGTTAATACCTCTATTGATAAAGGTATCCAGAGCATCAATCTCAAACACTGGAAGTTTACTATGTCGTCTCAACCTTCAATAGTTCCAATTACCAGAAATCATTGCAGGAACATTGACCATCTGCAAAATGATGAAACCTGTATGCATCCCGTACAATAATGGCTCGATCTGCAACCTTCGACACACACTTTATCCAATTGTGGCAGTCATTGCAGACGCGAAGATTCTTCATCACTCGTATGGGAATCATTTCAGGCAAGCTTAGAAGTCCAAATGCAATAGCTAACTTTTCACTGTGAATATAAGCAGTTGGATCTTTTTGTCCCAACTCCAGATCATTCCAAAGACTATTATTGTCTTGAACATAACCAATCATAACTACCCGTTTATTTAGTTCCTCCACAAAGTCATAGATATGATTTGCTAGTGGATGGAGTCTATCCCCAACAAAAAATGCATGGATAGTGTTTTTGACTTCAATCCAGCTACGACCTGGCTCTTTTTTAACACCTCTATCTTTCATCAGTAGCCTTGTCTGGTTCCGAGAGTCCCATCTTCCAAGAACTGCATATAGGTTTGATAATAAAACATAAGTTGCTGAGTCTTGAGGCTCCAATTCTAAGAGGCGGTGACCTGTCTCTTCCCCTATTTCAATGTTCTTGTGAACTATGCAAGCACTTAGGAGGGTCCTCCAAACCATTGCATCAGGTTCTACTGGCATTGTCTCCATAAACTTCATTGCACGCTGCAAATGGCCAGCTCGTCCTAAAATGTCTACAACAGATGCATAATGTTCTAGTTTTGGCATTAAACCATAATCCTTACTCATTGAATTGAAATAGCTAAGCCCCTTATCCACTAAACCCACATGGCTACACGCTGATAAAACACCCAAATAAGTGACATGGTTTGGCTTCACACCAAGATGTCTCATCTCCTCAAACAGTTCTATAGCTTCATTGCCACATCCATGTTGAGAATAGCCTGTTATCATGGCATTCCATGAAACATCATTTTTATTTTGCATTTCAAGGAACTCTTTCCTGGCATCCACAAGGCTTCCGGACTTCGCATACAATGTGATCAGGATATTGGAAGCTTCTGTTTCGGAATTATAACCAGTCTTTATTATTCTAGCATGAATCTGCTTCCCCTGTTTAATATTAGTGGTATTAGCAGCGGCACTAACAGCAGATCCATATGTGAACATGTTAGCTTCCACCCCATCTCCGTGCAATCTAGAAAATACTTTTAATGCTTCTTCACAAAATCCACTTTGGGCGAATCCTGATACCAAGCCATTCCACGAAATAATATCTTTTGTATCAATTTTGTCAAATGCCGCATATGCATCTTGTATTTTGCCGCATCTCGCATAAAGAAAAATCAATGCATTGCCTATTGAATGATCTAATGAGTAGCCTGACATCACTGACTGTGCATGGATTTGTCTCCCTTGATAGAGCGCTTGAATGCCGGCACATGCGCTGATTGCACTTGCAAATCCTATGTTATCAGATCGAATACCATGGTCTTGCATTTTTCTAAAAAGTTTAAGAGCTTCAACAAAGAAGTCATGCTGAGCATATCCAGCTATCATAGATGTCCAAGATACAACATCTTCCTCATTCAGACGCCAAAAGATTTTCTCTGCTGCATCCAATTTTTCATGCTTTGCATACATATCTATAAGCACACTACACACATAAACATTCTGCCAAAAGCCAGTTTTCAATACTTGGCTATGTATTTGTTCTCCAAGATACAGAGCGCCAACAGATGTACAAGTTCTCAATATACTGGGGTATGTGTAGTGATTAGGTTGTAGCCCTTTAAACTGCATCAGTGAAAAGATTTTGAATGATTCATCCAAATCACCCATCTGCCCATAACCCACGAGCATCACATTCCAAAGAACAATGTTTTCCATCTGGCTTCCGAGGAAAAAATTATGGGCTGTTTCAATGTCAGAGCACTTAACATAAAGGTCAAGTAAAGAACCTTCAATAATGCTATCTGAGCATAGACCTGCCTTTGTTGCATAAGAATGCAGTTGTCTTCCCTTCTGAAGAGCTCCTAATGATGCACAAGCACCCAAGAGGCTTGCAATTGTAACACAGTCAGGTTTTAATGAACTTAACTGCATTTTCTCGAATAACTGTAGAGCCTTATCACTGAATCCTTTCAAAGAGAGACCAGAGATTAGGGAATTATAGGTAACTCCATCCTTATGCGGCATTTCAACAAATACTTTTTCTGCCAATGTTAAGTATCCACAGCGAGAATACAATGTAACAAGGGCATTACTAACAAAAACATTAGATAAAAATCCCCACTTATAGATGCTAGAATGGAGCTGTTCCCCCAAATTAAATGCTTCTATCTTTGTGGATGCACTTATAACACTCGAGAAAACATATGGAGTCGGAATAACTCCAAATGTACGCATATCCTTATATAGGAAAATAGCATCCTCTTCCCGGTTGTTCTTACAAAAACCAGATAACATGGCAACCCAAGACGAACTATCCCTTACCACCATATCCTCAAAGACTAGCTTAGCAGAATCTACAAATCCATTTTTAGAATACAAATCAATCAAACGGTTAGAAACAATGAGCTGCAAGCCAAGACCATAGCGTGTAACCAAAGCATGAATCTGTTCAACACCCCGGAAACGAAATGCAGCCTTGTTATCACTGCAAGCTTGCAGAACTTCAGAAAATGTGCACTCATCTGGATTAACATCTTCTCTTATCATTTGGGAAAACAAATTGAAAACTTCATCATTTCTTTTTATCCGTGAAAAACCAGACAGTAATTTATTCCAGCAAGACACATTTCTAATTCCTATTGGCAAATTATCAAATATTTGCAATGCACTCGATAAATCTCCACCAGCAACATAAATATCAAGAAACCTAGCACCAATCCTATAGTCATCGCCAAATCCCAATGTCAACAACTTCCCTTGTAGTTTCTTGGCATCAACAATTGACCCTTCACTCAAGCAACTATCTAGTAGGCTTAGATAATAAGTATGATCAAAATACCCATTATCTTTCACTACCCGCTGATGAACAATAGATGGATAATATTCATTTTCTTCATCTGAACAATCATCAAGAACCAGTGAATTTATACTTGCACAACTAGTAAAACTACAGTTCTTCAATCTAATTGGTTTACCATATTGAAAACTCCAAATTTCCTGCAAATTAGAAGAAAACAAATAATATTTGGGAACTAGCTAACTTGACAAAACAAAAAAATGATAAAGAAAGAATTTTTCTTTAAAGGTTTTACCTTGCGAAGACAATCAGAAGACTTGAAAAGGGATTGAATAATTTTCATCATCTATTTTGCTCTCTTCTGGGTTTCCACTAAATTCATCTTTTGTAAACCTAATTGAGCTCCAATTTTGTTTTCTCCTCTTTTTTTGTGGTATCTGAGCAAGGTTTTAAACAACATTTTTTTTCCTTCAACAATTTATAAGATAGAGCAATCCTTAAACGAAATACACCTTCAAATTACAAGATAAATTTTTAAAAATAATATCAAGTTGTAAGTTCAAGCTCAAGCAACGGTTGAAGAAACAAATAGCAGGTAATGTAATCTTAAAACCCTCTTTATTTGCAAGTTATAAATCCACAAAGAAAAGACGCTTCGAAAAAATTGAAATATTTTCTACTACATATTATGGGTTAGAAAATGTATTTTCTATATTTAAAACTTCAGTTAAAAACGTTTCTTTTTACTAATAGATGAGTATATAAAATGTTGAGTAAATTTTAGATTTAACAAATATAAAAATTATATTTATATTTTTATAGTTTGTAGAATTGCACTTTATAGCAAATTTTATATATGTTATTAAACATCAGATTTGTATAAATCGCCGGCAGACCTTTTGTTTCTATAAAAGTGCAGCGATTGTATATGTATATCGGTTAGATAATTGTATATATGTAACTACTACGTATATGTATCAATGATTGTATTTGTATATCTACATAAAATTTGAATTTGTATACAATTGAATCGAAATAAAATATGTGTATATCAAATCTCTCTTTTTCACTTTATACAACATAAATTATACATTTTAATTTGTATAATTTGTGTTTGTATAAAGCGAGAAAGAGAAAAAGACAAAAAAGAACTGGTAGGGGAAGATCTGTATTTGTATAATTATAAGTGTTTATGACAAAACTATATGTATTTGTATATATAATTTTCACTCACTTTATACAAACACAAACGCAATTTATATATTTGTGTTTGTATAAAGCGAGAGAGGCGAGGGAGAGTGACGAGCAAGATTCTCTGGGGAGAGAGGCAAATGACAAGTGTTTGTTACTGATTATAATTAAATGAAACTATGGTTATAACACTTAATTTGAATTAATAGTGTGCTATTTTATATGTATAATTTTTCCTAAAATGTTTTTAATAAAATAAGAAGAAAAATATATAACTTGGGCTGAGCAC
The DNA here is from genome assembly GCA_029582685.1 of Solanum piurae. NCBI lineage: Eukaryota > Viridiplantae > Streptophyta > Magnoliopsida > Solanales > Solanaceae > Solanum > Solanum piurae. The sequence continues at coordinate 28,717 of JAJOOO010002678.1, forward strand.
GTGCGGAGAACACGTGAGAGTCTCTGCCAAAATCAACCCTCGGAACTCCATCCGTTGCATTATAAACCATGTACCTTTCGCAGTAATTATTGTACCTCGATGGATCTCCTCCGGTGCTCCGCCGTCCGGTTTCCTAAAACTCATCTCCGACGTCCATTCCGTACGGCAATTCGCCCATGCTTCGCCGCCGTGAGGTCTCTCACAGCTGATTACTCTCCGAGCCGCTGCTAAAAATTCACTTTCCTTAACCGATTCTAAATTTTCACTCTTCTACGTTTGCAGGTCGAGTTTGAGTTTTCCGTTCCCGGAGCATAAAGCCAAGTATTATAGAGAATTGGAAGCTGCTGTTGATGTTGTCGAGCGAGCTTGCCGTCTCTGCGTTGATGTAAATTTCTTTTGTTTAGCTCACTACTTATATCGATTACTTATTATTGAAATGGAATGAGTCCGAGTAGAAGGAATCCTTACAAAGGCTGCATACAGTGTGTTTGTTTGATTGATTGTGTTAACTTATTATTTGAGGTGCATTTGGTCAATTACTGTTAGTCAATTTAGTGTATTATCCGAAAAGAATAAGTTTTTCTTTCAATTGACGAACATCGTGCTAATGTTATTGTAATTCCATAGAACACATATGTGGAAAGACTGGTTGGTAATTTGTAATAAGGAACTTCCTCTCTGCTATGTATAATTTGATTTAGTACATGGATTTTTTGGTGTGTGAAGTGTTCTGCAGTGTACTCAATGTTTAAGATCATAGATTTTGGAGACAAAATATATTAGCTTTTCTAAGAAATGATATTAGTCATTTAGTTCTGGTGAAATGTTACTATAACTAGTATGTATCTAACTAGCCTTCTTCTTGGGGGTTGAGGGGTTGGGGAGGAGGAGGAGGGGAATCAGCAGCTTGTCAAGTTTTGTCACCAATTGAAAGTTCAGCTTCTTGTTTTCTCATTTTTTGTTGATGGTTGCTAGGTGAAGAGTTTGCTGTTCTCCGATGATGATAGGATTCTTGAGAAAAATGACCAAACCCCAGTCACTATTGCAGACTTCGGGGTGCAGGCTTTGGTCAGCTTGGGTGATTCATTTTTATTTTCTTGAATTCTTTATCATCTTCATTGATTAGTTGACTTAAAAGTGAGATCAGTTTTCAACAATATTTTATAAAATTGGAAGGAGAATAGACAACAAGCATTCTAACTTGTCTCACCACATATTTTTTCCTCTAGTAAGAATGTTTTTCAACCTATTTATAGTTCTGGAGTTGCTTTCTGCCTCATAGAGTAAATACGGTAGGATGCATTGATACTGTAAGATGAAGGTGGCAGGATGAGTATTATTTCGTAAGTCAACTTCCGTACATTGCTGCAATTGATTTCTCTTCATGACATGCATTTTTCTTGTTACATGAAGATGTACCTAATGAACTATCAAATAATTTAAGAATGGTCAATCATGACAGACATTGTTTTGTTTCCCTTTTGACACCCTTGATTATCCTCTTAGCACAGAGCTGAATCGTTTCTTTTACTCTATCACTTCCTTCTCTGATAGAGATGAACAGACTCTTCCCATCCATTCCTTTGGTGGCTGAAGAGGACTCATCATTCTTGCGGTCAACTAATCTGGTAGGAGCAGTAGTTGATGTGGTCACGAATAAAGCAACTTTTAGAGACGAAGTAACAGAAGATAGTGTCTTGAAAGCCATTGACAGAGGGGGCAAGGATGCTTATAATTTTGGGCCTAACCCAGCCACGTACTGGGTAAGTTGAGATCGACTCTAGAGTAGTATTCACTAATTTTCACAGATAAACTCTATACAATCTTTAAAACCTTTACATTAAGAAGGAATTTCTGTGAAAGGAAATAATAGATTTTCCAATTCCACTTTGGGGGATACACCTTTTGTCATGCACTTTTCATAAAATTTCATGGTCCTGGTACAGGTGCTGGATCCCATTGATGGGACGCGAGGGTTTGTTAAAGGTGTTGAAGCACTCTATGTGGTATGTCTTTAATCTATTTTTCTCTTATTTTTCTTTGTTTCTTGCCGTCTTTTGTTTTCTTTTTTCTTCTTTCTAACCAACATAAAGAAAGAAGGGAAGATTGTCACTAGTCTAGGTATTCTAATTATAAAATACCATTAGGGTCGTTTAGTAGCTAGTAAAGAGGTAGCTTATCAATGTATTGATTTGTGTGTAAGTTTTTCAACGTTTGATAGTTAGTTAGGATATAAGTTATTCATGTATAAAATTAATACAACATATGGTTTGCAATTTAGAAATCCGCAAACTAATATAGGTATAAGTTATGAGGGAATTGATGTATTATCTTATGCGGGATAGAAGATGGAATAGCTAATACCTGCATAACTAATACTTGCTTAACTTATACCCACATAAGTGCATAAGTAATACCTGCATAATTCTAATCAGTTGCTTAGTGCCCAAGCTAACCATCTCGGAGGAACTTCAGTAAAGAGAACAGCTAACATGTGAGGTTGTTTGCCATGACTATGTCCAAAGATAGCAAGTAAGAGTTGCGTAATTGATTGGTTTTAGAGTGCAAATACAGATGCTAAATAAACTCTCTCTGACTTCTCACCACATAAGTAACCTCCAGAGCACAAATGAAAGCTTCTTTTGTGAAGGTTTTCATGTGTCAAACAGGTCTTCTTGGTAACGAAGCATGAGAAGAAAGGATTCCAAGGCTTTCAAAAATTCAGCAAGTCTGCCCATCTCCCAATCATTCAAATGTCTTCTGAAATTGAGATTCCATCCATCTTGCCCTGTATTTGTGAGCAAAGTGGTGTCAGATAACAAAATTAGTCCTAATAAATTAGGGAACTGCTCTTTCAAGCCTCTACTAATGGGAGAGCCTCCATCTCAAAGTCCTCTCGGTGCTAAGTAAATCCCAACGGAAAATACATAATCAATGGACCATAGCTAATCCATTTACTACTATGGAAAGCAATCTTCCTGCCATCACCCACTTTGAAACCAATATCACTCAAAAAAAACTTGACCATAAAGCTCTAATAATTTTCCAAATTCCCACCCCATAAGGAGCAGGCACCACCTTTGAATATCAATGTCCTTCAGAGACAGTTTTTCATCAGTTACCTATTTCCATAAGACATGTTGTTCTGAACTAAATCACCACAGCCATTTCATCATTAAACTGTTGTTAAGTTGCCTCAGGTTTCTAATGCCCAGACCACTCTCTTTCTTGCTAGCAGTCTGTCACGCCCCAAGACTGAGGCGGGACGTGATTGGCACCTGATCTAACTCCCCGTTCTGGTGAACCCTGTACCTAATTGTCTGGCCATGGAGCATCACTGAATCTGAATTAGGTACTATTTTTTTTTAATAACCTTGGTGTCCCGGAATTAGGTACTGATTTTTCCTAATTTGTTACCCACAAAAGGCTACTTTTCACTCAACAGGGAATAATCCTGAAAGATGCAGATTATTTACTGGTATTATCCTTTTCACCTTAAGGTTTTGATGTATTCTGCTATAGCTCAACTATTTCCAGCAGCTTACTAATTTTCAATTAAATTACTCTATAGTATGGGTGGTATTAGTTCCATTGCTTTCAATAATTTCTCCCTACTCATCAAAAGGGCAAGAATTCATATCAATTGGTGAAGGATGGGAGGAATGATGTTATAAGGGTGAAACCTTTATTTTGGAATTACAGTGGAAAGCGTGGTGTTGTTAATCTCAAGCTTCACTCGTATCAGACTTCTCTTTTTGTCTCTCTCATACTCTTTGGTTTCGTTCCTTTTTTTCTTCCTGACAACACGTTGTTTCAGGTTAAAGTAATTAATGTTTCTCCACAAAGAAGTCTTCGTAACCAAAGAGTCTCCGACTTTATTTACATAGCTTTCCATCATAGCATGTTCTTTAGGATTTGTGAACTGATTGAATTGAGATTATACCTCTTGCCATTTCTTCAATTTATTTGGTTAGGTTTTGTTGTTAGGTGGCTTTGGCTCTTGTGGTTGAAGGACAGATTGTCTTGGGAGTTATGGGGTGCCCTAACTGGGATGAAGACTACTTTGTTAATTGTGTCACCGGGGTCCAAGAAACTGGAAACAATTTCTCCAGATCAGGGATGATTATGGTTTCTCACGTGGGTTGTGGAACGTGGAAACAAAGATTATCGGACAGGTTAACCATTGAGTTGTCTCAAAGTTGGACAAGATGCTCTGTCGATGGATGCCAAGTACTTAAGGAGGCACGTTTTTGTACTCCAGAAAGTCAAAAGTGGGAATCTTTTCCTCTATCATCCTCATTTAATGCAAAAACAGACTCTGAAAAAATAGGGAACGGAGACATCCTTCTTGTTCCTGCATGCTGTGGAAGGTGATGTCTTCTTGTCAAAGATAATTCTCAGGCATTATTTTAGCAAGATTGGTGCTTAGATGTGTGATGAACATTGTCTCTTGCCTACAATTGCCATTAAAGTAATGTTTTCAAACTAGATAGACCTCTGAAAACGTGGATGCATTTTGAAATAGGAGTAGACAATCAAATGAATTGTGATACTAATCCTCATTAGAAAGAGAAGGGTTAGATAAATGTGGAGCTGAGGAAGAAAATTACTATAGCTGAATGAACCTATCAAAGCATTTTCAATTTGATTGCTGGTCACAAGCACACTTAAAGTAGTCAAACATGCGATAAAACTGGTTTTACATCATGTTGGAAACCTATTTGTGGTTTCTGATATGATTTGAGCTGATGATATAATCTGAGCATAATACAACACTCTATTATCACGGATCTTATACATACAAATGCAGTGAATATCTTAATAATTGTACCTTTGTACAAGGAATTGTATTTGTTCATGATCATCAAATTGTCTGAACCACAGATGGGAAGGGTAACATCTGGGAGAATATTCACCACCACCTGATTTTATCCTTCAATCTTTGTATTTCGCTGTTTCAGGAACTTAGAAAAAAACTTTTTCCTTGGTTTCAGGATTTCTTATTTGTGCCTGTAACTGTTAAGCTTTCTTTCTTCACCAAAATTGCTGCAACTATAGAGATATTAGTGCTGGTATGCATCTTCCAGATAGTTGTTTCATTGTGTACAATGGGTTTTCTTCAAAGTTCATGTTTTACTTAGAATAATATTCTGGAGGAGGGGGAGTATTGTCTTTTGCAATTTCTGACATAACAATGCGATATTTTGGTGTCTGCTATTCTTCAATGTCAGTCCATCATACCTGAAACTATTTGAGCAAAGTCCATCATACCTGAAACTATTTGAGCAAAGTCCATCATACCTGAAACTATTTGACCGGGATATTGGTTACATTAGTTGTCTTCAATTTACTTATATAGCATCAGATTCTTGTTATACTTGAAAAAGCTCACAATCCACAGTTCGTTACTTGACCTCTGTGACCACACATTGGTTCTGTTATTGATCTCCATCTAAGATGATTATATTTGTCATTTATTTGTTTGATTAGTTTTGTGAAGCACCACCAAACACCAGCACACCCTTTTTCTATGAAGGAAATTTGTTTGTTTTAGCAATATTATGTTATTTGCTGTATGTGGAATTATCATCATCTAATTCATTTTCGACAGAGGTTCGGGAATTACTTCCATTAGAGATTGAGGGAAACTATTTTACATTACCTCTGGACAGAATCACGACAGTCACATTCTGTATATTTTTCTGTGATGCTCCAAATTAGACTCCATTGGATGAATTGTTCAGTTGTGAATTTACCATATTGTTTTTTGACTCTCCTTTTAGGGTTAGAAACTAGTTATGTTGTCACGTTTTTTTTATGGGTTTTGCACATTCTTTTAATGCAATTTTCTTCTGCTCCGCAGTTTGTGCAAATATATGATGGTGGCTTCTGGTAGAGCATCAGTTTTTCTTCTTCGTGCAACAACCAGAAAAGTTATGAAGGTAATTTTTTAATCTCACACATTACAGATAACTGCAGTCAAGTGAACTTGTGCCTCATGTCATTAAAGTCGTAGGCTTGTGATCCTTTAGTGGAGCCCCTTGTTGTTAAGATGTTTTATGGTGCTAGCACAAGTTTTACCCTGGTTAATTTTCTACAAACAATAAGAGTTAAATTGTATGTTTACTGTATGTCTAAGTTAGCTAGGAGTCTTTCAACCTTGTTAGAGATTTACGCACGAGTAAAAATAAGAGACTTCTGGTAGTAGAGAAACTGATGTTATAAATATTGGATTGAGATGGGTCATATGGAGCGCCATGGAAAGTACTGATTCTTATAGCCAGCCCCAACTAGCTTGAGATTGAGCCTTAGTTGTTGTAATAAAGAGTAACTAGTGCAGACTTTCTTGAGATAACTAG